>JAVSCE010019274.1:0-14075 GCA_032199065.1 Smutsia gigantea | reverse complement strand
TTTTTAGGGGGCCCCTAGCTTTCTCTCACTCCCTTTATACCCCAGCTTCTTCCTATGTAGGCAGAAATTATACCCATCCAACCTTCTCCCTTGCCAAGTCACCTCTCTCCTCTTCTGTCAGTCCCTACCGTTCTGAGCTACACCTATGGCTGTCCTGTCTCTTGTCCTTCATGGAGAGGCTGGCATTGGACACATGTGGATCAAAGTTCTAGTTTTCAGCTTACTGGCTATGTGATGTTGGGCAAGTCCCTAGACTTCTCTACGTGGGCTTTCCCAATAGTTAATGGAAATAATGGGACTTTTCAGAGTGATTAAGTAAAATGACATTTGTAAAAATGCCCAGCATCCAAAGCTTTTTGACAAATGCAGTTTGAATTTGGAATTTAATCTTCTCTATCTTCTCTTTCCTTATCTCTTCAATCAGGCCACCTTTCTTCTCCATTACTCTTCTGTCTGTCACTCTTCATGTGATTCCTTCCCTCCTCCCCCCTTCAACTTTTCCCTCTTTCTAAACTCTGGCCCTCCCTGCTTCTGTCCCAGGCTTCTCCCCACCTTCTTCTCTTCCTCCCACCCCAAAATAAAATCAATGCAATATTCAGGAGGGTTGTTGGATATAAATAATTACGACTCGGAGTTTAACGAGATGCAAATTCCCCTCCCCTGTGTGGGGTATAAATTGCTCTCTGACAGCCCGTTACAAGGGTAATCATTTCAGAAAGGCAATTTTATGCAAATGAGCCTGCCTGCCTCCTGATGGCTCCCCCAGCCCTGATGGGGAGGGGGTAGAACCGAGTGGTGAAGAGAACCCAGGTATTGGTCCAGGCATGAGGCCAAGAACTGGGAGCTGGAGGTTGAGGGTGACCGACAGATATTTAGGTACAGGAAGGATCTGGGCTGGTAGGCAGTGGGGTTGCAACCCAGAAAGGCGTGGGTGTGGTTTTTGGGGAATTGAAGACATGGTATGAGATACCTGTGTTCTTGCATGGATGGGGAGGGCTTGGGACCTGGATGCCTGGGTCCTGGCTGGCTTCTCTTCCTTACCCTCTTGCCAGCCAGGTTACCTAGTGATACCATTGATGAATTGGCATTTAATTAATCCCAATGAATTATTTAGTAACTTCACTATCCAGCATCAGGAGCTGATGAGAGAGAGCCCTGGCTGGTGGTGGGAGCCACGCAAGAGGTTGGGTGGCTCAGAGAGGCTGAAAGCCTTACTCACAGGAGCTGGCCCTGGTCCTGACGGGAGGTGAGGCTGGAGCACCTGGGTTGGGCCCCTACTGACTCTAAGATGCTACCTTCCCTCCTGTCCACATCTCTAATCAATAATGCCCTTAATGAATGCTATCTCTCTCCGAGCATTGGGCACCCAGTACTACTGCTCATGGTGGTGTCTCTTGCTCTGGGACACTCCTCAGGTCAGAACTAGATCTTCAAGTCCTAAAGGGAAACAACTGGGCCCCTGCTGGTGTGATGGTGAGCAAGACACCCACGGCCATTCCTCCTGGGATCCCCCTCACTAACTCTTTCCTCTCTGTTTCCCGCAGGCATCCCTCCCCAATATTCCTTCAGAGGCCGCCGAGGGGGAGGGGCGCCTCCGCCGCTGACCCAGGAAGCCAGCGCCTGGGCCTCCGCGCACCTGGTCCCGCCGCCGGCATGGCACTGTGAGCCTTCCAGGGAGCCCCGCTCCTCCCGGGGGGCTCCCGGCCCCCTCCCCGCCCCATGCGCCCGCGGCTCTGAAGCCCGAGCGGGGCCGGGGGCCGGGCGGGGCCGGGGCCGCCGGAGGCATGGCGCCCGGGAGCCCGTGGCGGCCGCCGCTGCTGCTGCTTCTGCTGACGCTGGTGGCGGGCGCGGGCGGCCTGGAGTTCGGCGGCGGCCCCGGGCAGTGGGCTCGCTACGCGCGCTGGGCGGGCGCGGCAAGCAGCGGCGAGCTCAGCTTCAGCTTGCGCACCAACGCCACGCGCTCACTACTGCTCTACCTGGACGACGGTGGCGACTGCGACTTCCTGGAGCTGCTGCTGGTGGACGGACGCCTGCAGCTGCGCTTCACGCTCTCGTGCGCCGAGCCGGCCACGCTGCAGCTGGACACACCGGTGGCCGACGACCGCTGGCACATGGTGCTGCTGACCCGCGACGCGCGACGCACGGCGCTGGCGGTGGACGGCGAGGCGCGCGCCGCCGAGGTGCGCTCGAAGCGGCGTGAGATGCAGGTCGCCAGCGACTTGTTCGTGGGAGGCATCCCGCCCGACGTGCGTCTCTCGGCGCTCACGCTCAGCACCGTCAAGTACGAGCCGCCCTTCCGCGGCCTTCTGGCCAACCTGAAGCTGGGCGAGCGACCCCCGGCGCTGCTGGGCAGTCAGGGTCTGCGTGGCGCGGCCGCCGATCCGCTGTGCGCGCCTGCGCGCAACCCCTGCGCCAACGGCGGCCTCTGCACCGTGCTGGCTCCCGGCGAAGTCGGCTGCGACTGCAGCCACACGGGCTTCGGCGGCAAGTTCTGCAGCGAAGGTGAGCCCAGGGCAGCTGCCGCTGGGCTCCTGGACGAGGGGAGAGGGGGAAAGGGGTCCGGGGGCTGCGAGGGCAGGTGTCCGGGGTCGAGGCCAGCGGGCGCGCCTGAGGCCCGCGGGCCCAGGTGCCTCGGCGCGAGAGAGTGTGTACCCGCACGCGAGGGTGGTGAGGCGTGGCCCTGTGGGGGGCGTGTGAGGGCTCCTGCTCGGAAGAGCGGGAGCGTGCTGCTGGCGGATGAGCTGCGGGAGCCTCCGAGGGAGGTGGCTGTGGTGGACGTGGCTAGCGTGCTGGGCGTGTGTGGGCGTGGCCAGTTGTGGATAGGGCCGTGTAATTAGGTCCTGTAAACAGCGGCCTGCGAGAGCATTTAGACCCTGTGCTTGAGGGTGTGTGGGTCGGGAGGGAAAAGGACGGTGAGACGCCCGTGGGGCTTCTGAAGGTGATCTGTTTAGGCGGGGACTTGTGGGCGGGGACTGAGGGGGTGCGAGGTGGGAGTCCGAGAGGGAGTGTGAAGACAGAGTTGGGCCTGTGTGGCTAGGCCGTGCGCAGATCTGTGAGGGTGAGTGGTCAGCCCAGCGGGCGGGGCCTGTGAGGGCTCCTGAAGGGCTGTGGGTGGGGCAGGTGGAGGCGGGGCCTTGAGGGCGGAGGCGTGGTTGGGCCTGGGCAGAGGTCGGTGAGGCTCGGCAGGTGAGGCCCTAGGCGGGAGGGCGGTGGCCGCTAGCAGTGCACCGCCCGCGGGCGAGGGCGGGCGACGGGGAGTGGGGTGGCGAGGCTGTGACTGCACGCGCCAACGGGGCAGGGACCGAATGTTTCCTTTTCTCCACAGAATCGGCAGAGCCCCTTAGAGAATGAGGAAAACCTGAGGGGGAGGGTTGCTGAGCCTTCTCAGGTTTGAGAGTAGGAGAGGACATAAAAGTGGCTGGTCGTCTCTCCTGGGTGAGAGAGTTTTTAAACATTGGAGCCCTTGCCAGGGTGGGCTTTGTAAGGGAGACTGGTGGGCTGGAGAGGGGCTGTGAGGAGTCTGGAACCTCGGATTGAGTATGGAATAGGGACTAGAAGGGAGGCTTAAGGGGAGGAGAGGTTCCGCCAGCTCCCCAGCTTCAAGCGGCTGGATGGGTGACGTGAGGTTGCAGCAGGCCTGGGGGGCCGTGGTTTTAGTGGGGATGAGGAGGGAGGGCATCTGTCTAGGGCATCCGTTTTACTTTGCTCTGGCTGGGGAGTGGGGGAGAGGGCACCCATCAGCTTGGGGGTAGTGCTTGCGTGGCTCCTTCATCCCTGGTCTGTGGCAGCTGCTTTCCCAGCAGATGTGTGCAGACAGGGATGCTGTCCTCTCCCCCCAGCCTCTAGAAGCTGCAGGCCATTCAGCAGTTGTGTGTGTGTCTGCCCCCGGAGAGGTGGAGTCTTTTGGGGAGCGTGTGTGTGTGCACATGTGCCCACAAACTAGTGTGGCTCTGGACAGCTTGGGGGATGGGTGTCCAGTTGGCTGCCAGCATGAGGACAGCCATGGAGAAGCCGAGCATGCAGGTGTGGTCCTGGGTTTGGGAAGTCTGTACTTTGCACAGTATTCTGATTGTGTATCTGTAGTTGTGGTGGAGGAATACATTGAAAGATTTTTGGATTGCTGTTGTGGGGTTATTTGTACAAGGGTGTGGGATAAACCTTCAGGAACTTCGTGTATTAAGTTAATCTGACGCCTTCTCACCTTTTCTCCAAGCAGTTCAGGTGCTCCCTAAGCTGTGAAATTGTGTTTGGGAGTATTTGCCTGCATGCAGAGGCCCGTGAGTCTGGCAGTGCATATGCTACTTGTGAATGGGTTTGTTTGCATAGTCATGTTTACAGATAGAAGTCCAGTGCCTAGTAGAGTGAGTACACAAATGTAAGGCTGTGCGCTCTCGTGTACCCACATGCATGTGTTTTAATGTGAGGCCTGGACTCTAAGACACATGGACTCTAGGAGGAATCTTTCTTTTCGTGACCTTTAACTTGGTTCTCTGGTTCCTATGACCCCCCTCCCCTCTAAGTCTTCCTAATAGGATGAACCACCCTTCTAGTCTGGCAGCATGGAAATTTGAGCTACAGAGAGGTGACAGTAGCTGGTCCTTGGTCTCACTGGCAGAAGTGGGCCTGGGTGTAGGAAAAATGCAGCCAGCAAAAGGGGCCCTGCCCAGCTAGAGCTCTTGTATCCATTTCCTGAATGGATTCACTTTCAGAGGCTCCCAGTAAGCCAAACAAATGTGTGCTTGTGAATCAGGTTGTGTGGTTGTGTATCTGAGATGTGTACAAGTACCTGTGTGTGAGCAGAACAGTTGTATGTATCATATGCGTGTGCTTGATGTGTATCAGATGACTATGTCAGCTCTGTTGGGGGCTATGAGAGGCAGCTCATACCTTACCTACTGTGTGTTTATGTGTGTGTATGTGTATGTGATTCATGAAGAAAAAGGAAAGGGAGATATTAGGTGGGTGTCAGACAGCTGGCAGGGGCAGGGTGCTTCTCTGTGTGTGGTATCTGGTGAGAGAGTGGTGCTTTGTCTGTGGTAGAAGGGCAGAGATATTCATCTCTGTGTTCCTTGCACCTAATATAGTACCAGTCACTTAGTGGGTGTTTGATAAAGATTTGAGGAATGAATTAAGAGACATGATAAGTATTTGAGAGAATAAAGGCTTAGGTAAGGCTCTATGTGTATATGAAAATATGTATGTGTATATTTTCAGATATGTGTTGTGGGTGGGCATGAGGATTGTAAACACTGGTTGTATCTGGAGGTTCCAGACACAGGGACAGCCCTGCTGATTCCCCTCCCCACTCCACGACCTCATTCCCTTTCCTTATATTTGTTCCTTATTTCCTGGGCAGCGTTTGTAATTAAACGCTGTCTGTGCTCATTAAACTTCTAGTAGTTCTCATCCAGCCAAAGGGGATGGCTTTAAGGAAGAAGGCTTTAAGGGGAGCAGGCTGGCTTCTGATCTCTGAGACAATTCTCAGGATCTGAGTCCCAAGTTTCCCTGGAAGTTACAGTCACATCATTATCTGCTTTGAGTGGTTCTCAACTTTTTCTGAGACTGAGAACATTTGAAAAAATCAGCAATTCACAGGAACCCTTCCAAATAGTAGTTATTTTTATATCTGTTTATTGTGAAAATAGATGACTCAAAGCTGCTATGAATTCAAGAAGGCTTTTAGATGAGTTCGATGTTATATTTGCCATTGTGGTTAATCAAATATACATTAGAAAAAAATTGTTTTAGTTTTATATGTAAGGCATACCAATCTGCCTTTTGATATTTGGTGTGCATGTGGATTTGTGGATCCTTTGGAATCCCCCCTGCCTTCCTGTGTCTGGGTCTGCACATTGACTTGAGAGCCCCCATGTTAGGAAAATTGTTTTTTTTTCTCCAGAGGGTCTAGCCAAAGGTATCTGGAGACAGACCCAAGTATGAGTACAGAGTGTGTATACCCGGTGCTATTATCTGCCAAAGCTGGGATAGAGTAGACTGGGGTTTTGCAGTGGTTTGCTTGGGAAGTCCTCCTCATGTCACTTGTGTGTGTGGAGAAAGGGCTGAGACGTGATCAAAGATGAAGGATGTGCAGGTGTGTGTGGGAGACCTTGAGTGGAGTTGGGGCGCAGCTGTATAGGACGGGGTGGCAGGTGTGTACCTTGCTTGGGAGAAAAATATGGAACTAGCAGTAATGCATGTGCTGTCAGGGAGGTAGATGCATGTGTCCCCTGTGTGCGTTTTATAAGTTTGTTGGTGATATAAGTCAACAGGTGGTTGGTTATCAAGCCCTCCTTTGTGATAGGCTTTGTATTGGGGGCTGAGGAGGAGTCAGAGATGAATAAGGTGCTGCTCTGGGAGTTAGCTGTTGAATTGGGGAAGCAGATAAAAATGCACTTCAGTGTGTGGTTAAGAGTGTAGATTCTGCACCCAGATTGCCTGGGCAGTGACTTTAGACTTAAACTCTCTCTGCCCTGGTTCCTTATCTGTAAAATGGGGATAATAATAAAAAGTACCTACCTTATAGAGTTGTTATGAGAATTAAAGTATCTAATGTGAAGTGCTTAGAATAGTGCCGAGCACATAGAGAGTGCTCAATAAATAACAGCAAAAGAACACCTCAAAATAGTGTGGTGTGTGCCCAAAGAGATGCAATTGGACAGTACAGCTGGGTGATTAAACCACAGACTCCTAAGGCTCAGATCTGGGTTGAAATCTTACTTCTCTACTCACTAGGCCTGTGACATCAAGTGAGTACCTAACCTTCAGGCTAATTTTCCTTACCTGTAAAGTGGATGAAAGCATGCTTATCTCACAGGTTTGCTGTGGGAATTAAATGAGTGTCTGGTACATAGCAAGTGGCGAGTAAATGGTAGTTACTATTGCAAGCAGACTGCTGTCAGAGTTTTGAGGAAGGGGAGAATTTACAAGTTGGGGGGATTGGTAATAAAAGGCATGCTATTTAAGATTGGCCTTGAGAATTGATTAATAAGCTTGGTTTGGGTAAGTCACTCCAAGCAAAAGAATTGGTAAGAACAAAGGCACGGAGGAAGGAAAATGTACATCATGCCCGCAGAGGGGCACCAAGGAGTATCTAAAGCAGGAGAAGCAGGTCTTGGGGTTTGACTTAAATCATTCAACCAATATTGGATGCTAACTGTGTATAGACTATCAGACAATGAATCCACAAAAGAATTTTGGAAAGATACATGAATAAATGCTGTATTTCGAAAGCTGGGAGTGGGGTGTAGGATGGGTTATAGGGGGCAGAATTATGCAGCGGAGAGTCAGTTGGGAGCTAGCTCAGGAAAGAGGTATTGAGGCCCTGAACCTTGGTTATCTTAGGGAGTGGCAAGGAAGGGTGGTGGCAGCTGTGGTGGCAGGAGCAGCAGTGATGGTTGAGAGGTCTGACTGAAACTGAAGCTGTAGGACTCTTGCATGTGGAGTGGGTGGGGAGGAGTCAGAGATGAAGAGGTTTTGGGTTTGTGTGGTTGGAAGGATGGCGGAGGGGTGAAAGGAAAGGGGAGGTCAGAGGGGGAGCAGGTTGGGGCCACAGGTCATGCACATGTTGAGTTGCAGCATCCCTTGATGTTCCTGGACAGAGGTGTCCAGGCAATTGGAAACGTGAGACCAGAGCTCTGAGCTCCTGGCACTGCAGATGGAGATCTGGGAGCCACGTGCATGGAGAGCTAGTATTTGAAGCTCTGGGATCAGGTGAGGTGGCCAAGGGGAAGGTGAAGAGACTTCAGAGGAGCATATAGTTTGGAGGAGGTGGGAGTGGAGCAGCCGCAGACACAGGGAAGGAGCAGTTAGAACAAAAAGAGAATCGAATCACAAAGTCAAGGGAGGAGCACGAGGGGCCTTAACAACTAGTGAGTGTTTGCTGGGTTTTCTCTTATTTAATTCTCACGACCACTGCATGAGATGTAAGAGCTGGCATCTAAGCCCTGGGCTGACTCCAGGGCCTGTTGCCCCCCACCTTTCTCCATGCTGCCTCCAGAAAGGAGAGATTGTCAGTCGGCTGTGTCCATGAATTACCTGCATTTGGTTTATTGGGGTACTTGGGGGCAGTGTTTCATCAGAAACCAGTAATCACCCCAAATTCCTCAGGGCACAGCTCTCCCTTAAGCCACTATGTGACGACAGTGTTCCTGCATTTGTTGCCTGCTGTCCCAGCACTGAGAGAGAGGGCAGTGGGAATGGATCAGTAAAATCTGTCTTCTAGAGCCCTTAGGGAGGAACTCACCCTGGAAAGTGGAGCATTATCCCATTAAAATACCAGCTCACCAACCTTTAAAATATTTCAGATGGAAATCTTTCTGGAATATGTTGCACACCTCTCTGCCTCCCTAAGCATAATATTTAGAATGTGACTTAGCCTTTTACAGATGACTCAGGATGTCATGATTCCCCTCAGGTGTTGCACTGGACTGTCACTCAGTGGTTTCTTCGTTGAGGTTTGTCCCTGCCTGGAATGCTGCCTGACAGTTTTTGAGTTCTCAAATTAGCTTTTTCTAGTTTTTCCACCTCCTCCCTTAGGAGGAGTTGTCAGGTAGCAACCCATATTAATCTCTCTCTCTCTCTCTGTTTGTGAATGTGGAAGTCAGCGTTCCCAAGCGTGTGAGAGTTGTGTATTACTAAACATAAGTGGCTTCTGGGTAGGGTCTCAGAGGCTGTCCTCTGAGAAAATAACTTATTTAAAATGCATAACTATTATGATGTTGGTTTCAGTTGCTTAGGACTTTTTCTTTTCTTTTGTTCCAGTCTTCATCACTGTCTTTGATAACGAATCTGCTGGAATCCCGAGTTCATGTTAGGAAAGGTAGTATCATCTGTGCTCTCTGGTGAGCCATATAGGTCAAGACCTATGTGTGTGCAAGTTATGTAAATGGGGTCATGTATATGGAATCTAACTGCCAGCTCTAACATCCTGTATCTGTGGTCCTGACAGTTTCTGCTGCTGGAAACAGCTCCAGGCAGAATGGAATGAACTGCTCAAGGGAGCTGTGCAGGGAAAGACTGGTGTAAGAATCCAGAGACCAGAGAGATGCTCCCAGGGAAAGCCTCATATGGCAGGATGGTTAAGAGTATGTACTTCCTGGGTTTGAATCCCAGCTTTGCTACTTGCTAGCTGTGTGACTTGGGTAATTTACTTAAGCACATTGTTCCTCTATGTCCTATTCTGCAAAATGGAGGTTATAATGTTGTCATAAGGACTAAATGAGTTAATATGTAGAAATCCTTTACAGTGTGCCAGGCTCTATTCTACATGATCTATAAATACTACTATGATTATTACCTCTAGTGGGACTTGGCTATGTCTTGAAGGATGACTGAGATTTGTGGAGGTGGAAAGGAAAGGGCGGAACTTACTCTTCAGGAAGACAGCCTAAATGAGGAGTCTAGAGGACGTGGGTCGAGTGTATCAGGGCTGGTGAGAAGACCAGAATCAGAACTGTAAAGTCAGCTTCGTGAAGTCCTGACTTCAGACCAAGAAGGTAGCCCATTGCAAGTTTTAAAGCCAGACAGATTTGCATTCAGATATGACTCTGTCTCCCCTGAGCAGTGTGACCTGGACAAGTTTCTTCCACTTTCAAAGCCTTGTTTCCCCATCTTTACAAGGAAGTAATTGCAGTATCCATTAGCAAGGTAGGTAGTGGTGAGGACCTGAAGCAATGTGTGGAAAGAGCCAGGCATGCTTGAAATGCTGTCCTTGAGAAGTGTTTTTTATTATTTATTCAACAAACACAGGCATGCCTTTTTCTGAGCCAGGAACTATGCAAGCAGCTGGATATAGAGAAATGAATGAGACATTGTCCTTGCTCTTGGATATCTCATGGTCCAGCCAGGAAACAGACATGGCAACACAATCTCAATAGAGATCCGATAAGTGAAATAATAATGCAATGTACATATCGAGAGCTGGCCCAGAAGAGGGATAAGCACCTCTGCCTGGGAGGTCAGTTCAGAACACAGACAGGTGTATTGAACTGGTCTTCAAGCAAGAGTGGGCTTTCTCAGGCAGCTGAGGGTGAGGGGAGTAGGGACAGGAAAGGGCATTTCAAGCCGAGTGAATGGCCTGTGCAGAGACATGGCATATTAGGGAAATGGGAAGCAGCTAGGTGTGGCTGGAGGCTGAATTGTTGTAGGAAAGGAGGGAGGAGGGGCCAAACTTTGAATGGACTTTCCTGAGAAAATGAGACTTAAGTTTTGAAGCAGAGTTATGACTTGGTTGGACCACTCTGGGGGTGCGTAGACCACGAATTGCAAGGTGAAAAGACCAGCTGTAGGGGGAGATCATTTAAGAAGAGGCTTATTAATATTCTGGGGAAAGGATCTAATGAGGGTCCGGCTTTGGGGCTGTGCTGGTGGTAGTGGGGGATGAAGAGCATTTCTGGAAGTTTAGTTTAGTTTTTAGGGTTTTGGAAGGTGGAACTGATAGGACCTTGTGATTGCCATGTGAAAGAAAGTGAGGCTGGTTTCTGGGTGTCTAACCTGACCAGGGAACGCAGGCAGGGGGAGAGGGCCTGTGTGGGAAGGTTTATGAGGTACATCTTCGAAATGTTGAGGGTCTGGAGCCCATGAGCCACTTGAGAAGAGCCTCTCTGAAGGCAGGGAGGTACACAGGTTGACAGCACAGGAGAAAGGTGTGTACCAGAGCCACTGAAAAGTTCTGAGCATGAGCGCGTGTGAGTGCGTGTGTGTCACAGCAGCTTCCAGCGGGTGTATCTGGTGCCTGTGCCATGAGGAGCCAGGCTGGGGAGGGGCAGGGAGAACAGCCAGAAGGAGATGACCATGGGAAACCAGGGGAGCGGGGTGAGGGTGCAGGCAATGATGACCTAGGGGCACAGTGGCCAAAGTTAAAGGTGATTTTATGCCCCTGGGCAAGTTTCCTTTTCTGTCCTGGGGAAGTAGGTAGTACCACTGAGCTCATGAGGGCTGCAGTGAGGTTGACACTTGACGACCCAAGTTTAGGGTCCATGTGGTGCTGGGCTCATGGCTAATTAATAGAATTCCTGAAGCTTGGCTGAGTGTGAGGCACATAGTGGGTGCTCAGGAAGTGGGTTGAGAGCAGGGCCTTGGCCAAACACAGGGCAAGAGGCACTCTGTTGTGGGGGTGGAGATGTTGAGCATGGTTTTAGTGGTGGAGTTTGGACGTCAGAGAGCTGTCTGAGTTATTGCTGAGCAGACAGGTGGGGACGTAGGACTGGCGCCCATGGACGAGGCCTGGGCTGCAAGTACAGGTTTGGGGGTCCCTAAGCCATGAAAGTGAGCTATCACCAAAGAGAGGGGAGAAGAAAGGAGTGTGGAGGGTGCGGGACTGAGCCTGGAGGGTCCCAGGATGGCAGATGAGGGGCACAGGGGAATGAGCAGAAAGCACAAGACCGCAGAGAAGGAGAGGTCTGTGAGTCTCTAGGAGTAACCTCAGAAGCCAGGAAAGGGAAGACTTGGGCAGGCAGCAAACCTAGTTTGGTATCTTGTCTTCCTGAGCATGGCACACCCATGTTTGTGGTAGGTGCCAGTACTTTTTGACATGCTCTGCATGTCGCATTATCTAGAAGTCACCAGGTCTTGTTTGTGCAGGTGCTGGAGAGATGGTTGTGCTGATGGGCCGGGGCCTTAGCACACTGGGGCCAAAGAGATCCTGATGTAGGGCTCCTCATGAAGCCCAAGGGTTTCCCAGAGGGTCCCTTCCTAGGCAGCCGCCCCTTCCCTGCCATAGATGTGATATGATTCAGTTTATTTAGGAAGATCATTGTATGCACAGCTTTCGGAGGATGCAGCTGTCAGGTAAAAGAAGCTCAGTGTCGTATGGAAATGTGTGTCTAACACATGAAGATTTGTAAAGGCTTTGTGTGTAGGTTTAAAAAATGGGAGATAGGAAAAAGGGAGTTGTGTTCATTACGGAGTGTGTGTCTTTAGCCACTGGATAGAGTGTGGGGTTGGCGGTGGCGTATGCTTCTAATATTGTGTATTAGGTCACTGGGCAGGTATTGCTTCTGCATTTGGCCTGTGTGTGTCTATTATGGAGGTGGTGCAAGGTATGATAAATGACAGTGTGTGTTTCTGGAGTGGAGCTAACCCCCGAAGAGTGAATGAGCAACAACACAAACTGAGGTTGGAGGTAGGAGCCGTGTGTGCATGTAGCGCAAGTGTGTACTGACCAGCTGTTTGTGTGCATACATGCATATCCGGGGGCCCACATGAGCGCGTGTTTGTGTGTTTCCCTACTGGGTCTGTATGTTTGTAGGTTCTACTGTTTCTCTTCCCATCAGTTCCTTCTCAAGTGTCCCGGCAGGGGGGCATGTCAGAAATGTTTGAAGAGGGAGTGACTTGGCCCTCCTACAAAGCAGGTTAGAGCCCAGCCTGCTTAAAGAATGTAGCTTAGTTGAAGGAACCACCTCCATCTTCTCTTCCTTCTCTCTCCTCTCGTGTCCCATGTGGTGAACCCCGAGGCCAGGCCCAGGCAGGCTTCTAATAGGTGAGTGTTGACTGCCCAAAGGCTGTGGTGTGACCTAAGGACAGGCCCAGTCTGGCCCACTGAATTTTGATTCCTCCTCACCACTGAAGTGGCACATCCAGCCTGGGGCCCTTTGCCTCGCCCTGCTGTTAAGAAGGCCTTTATCCTAGAATCACAGAACCAGAGCCAGTATGGGTGCCAGAAACCATCTAGTCCACTCCTCTCATTTTTGTAGAAAATGGACTGGGGTCCCAGAGATGTTGCACCAACTGGGCTGGGAGTCACACAGAACTTAGAGGTGGAACTGTTTTCTGACTGCATGCTGACGAATTTTCTCCTCTGGGTGGGTGGGGCTGAGGGGGTGGTTGGGTCCGGGTGTACAAGGGCTTCAGGTCTGAGTTTGTGAGAGATTATTCATGTCTCTGGATCACTAGGTACCTATGTGTGTCAGTGTGTCAATGAGCAGGAGTGTGTCTCGCATGAGCCCTATGTGAGCGTGTCCCCATCTGTCTCTGAGAAGCAATGGAACGCAGGGGAGGAGAGTGCCTGGGGGAGTCAGGACACCTGACTGCCACTCTCAGCTCTGCCTCTGATTCTCTTTGTGACCTTGACTGGTCACTTCTCTGCCTTGGGCCTCAGTTTCCTGAAACGTAACATGAGGTTTGGGTCCTCTTGGACGGTATGACCTTGTGTGGGAGGCACTGACCTAGGGGACAGCCAGCCCAGCAGAGCCTTCCAGGTTGTGTGACTTGTGTCAGGGCCTGGGTGGGCTTGGGGACCATCACTCCCTTGGAGTCCTATCCTTGGTACCCTTGCTAATGTCCCTCCTTTTTTTTCTCTCTCTGCCTCACCCTTTCCTGAACCTCGCTGGCCTGTAGAGGAGCACCCCATGGAAGGTGAGTGATGCTTTTCAGTCACTGGGGTGGTGGATCAATGGCCATGGGGTCCCATGTGAGGGTGCGTCATTGGCCACCTGAGGGTTCCCTCTGTCCGTGTTTGGGGCCCTAGGGGGAAGGATTTCTGTGTGCTCTAGGTTGCCTCAGCCCCACCTCTCACCTGCTCCCTCTTTATTGGTTCGCTGGGGGGACTGTCAGGCAGTGGGCAGGCCCTTCCACTTGCCAGTCTTCAGCACCAGTTGCTGATGAGGTTTTCTTCTTTTTCCTCAGGGAGGGGTGGGAACAAGGGTGGGGGGATGGGCTGAGGATTCTGCAGTGCCCAGAAGTGAGTGAGGAAACCCCATTTTTGCCCAGGCCAGCTGAGGGCCCTGCTGCCAGGGGCTGGGGTTGCTACTTGGGTAGGATCTGCTCTGGGGTCTGGAGAGTGCAGGCAGAGACAGGGGGGCTGGGGCCAGGTCAGTGGGTGTGGATGGATGGCAACTTCTGTGCTGACTGACCCTCGGGCCCCCGCCCCTTCCCCATGAGCTGGTAGGTAGGGGTGGTCTGCACTTCCTGCAGCAAGGGCGGGAGCAGGCCTCTCTTTGGAGTCTCTCTGTCCATTCTTTCCCTCTCTTCTGTTTTGTTTGCCTCTCCTCTCTCTGGTTTTTGTCTTTCCCTCTCTTTTTCCCCAGGCTTGCATCCCTGGGCCTCTCTCTTTGTCTCTGTCCTTCCCCAGGCTCTCT
>JAVSCE010019273.1:0-89355 GCA_032199065.1 Smutsia gigantea | reverse complement strand
AGGGAAAGCTTTCAGCAATTATTTCTTCAAAGACACTTTCTATCCTTTTTCTCTCTCTTATTCCTCTGGTACTCCTATAATGCGAATATTGTTCCATTTGGATTGGTCACACAGTTCTCTTAATATTCTTTCATTCCTAGAAATCCTTTTATCTCTCTCTGCCTCAGCTGCTCTGTACTCCTGTTCTCTGTTTTCTATTCCATTAACAGTCTCTTGCATCTCATCCATTCTGCTGTTAAGCCCGTCGATCGCTTGTCTGATTTCTGTATTGTCTTTCCTCAGTTCCTCACTTCCTCCCTCAGCTCTTGCACATTTCTCTGTAGGTCCATCAGCATGGTTATGACTTTTATTCTGAATTCTTTTTCAGGGAGGCTGTGCATTTCCATCCCTTCAGACTCCCTCTCTGGGGTTGTCTGGTTGATTTTAGTCTGAACCATATTCCTCTGTCTTTTCATGACTGTATAATTTGGTCACTGATAGTTGCCACGTATGTCAGCTGGGCTCTTTAAGACTTTAAAAAGAGAAGAAAAAAAAGAGAGAAAAAAAAGATAAAAAAAGAAAAAAAAAAGAAAGAAAGAAAGAAAGAAAAAAAAGAAAGAAAAGAAAAAACAAAAACAAAACAAAAAACAAAACAAAACAAAAAAAACAAAAAAAAATGCCCACCGGACGTAGATTCTGTGGGAATGCTCTAGGTGGCGCTATTGCCCCACTATTCCACAGCTGTGACTGTGCCGCTCCGCAGGGCCCTTTATTGCTCTGGCAGGGGTGGGAACGAAGTAGGAGGCTGTTGATCTCAGTGAGAAGTGTTAAGTATGGCTACGCTTCCTCAGTCGCCAGCTAAGGTGTCTGAAACTCCCCAGGACTCCCAGCCTGCTGGGCTGGGTGTGCTGGGGCGATCCGGCTCCTCCGCTGGGCTCCTGTCTCTTTAAGACCGCTGAAGAAAGCGCGCACTTTTTTTTTTTCCTTCCCGGGAGCCGGCTGCAAGCACCCTGGCACGTTCCCCGCTCAGATCCTGCCCCTCTGTCTCTCCAATCTCCGCTGCACTGCGCAATGTGGGTCAGCGCTCCCCGCGCAGATCACCGGGGCTGGCTACTTCGCGGGGTGCGCTTCCACTCCCTCCCGCCTCTGAATCCTCTCCTCCCGCCGGTGCGCTGGGGTGGGGGAGGGCTCGGGTCCCGCCGGGTTGCGGCTCCGTATCTTACCCGCCTCTTGGGGTGCCGAGTCCTCTCGGGTGTAGCTGCACGCTGTGCGCTTTCCTGTGAATTCTCATCTCTCTTTTAGGAATAGATGTATTTTCTGTGTTTTCGTAGATAAATATAGTGTTGGGAGGAGATTTCTGCCGCCCTGCTCACACCGCCATCTTCCCGGAAGTCCAGTATTCAGTTTTGAACAAAGATTTGCTTCCTCTTTTCCTCTATTACAAATTCACCTATTAGTGTTACATTCCCTCCTCCCAGACCTTGACAGTGGTTGCAAACAGATCATGAAATGCCTCTAGGGAGAGTTTCTGACTTTATTTCCACAGGTTGAAAAACTCACCTCTAAGTGTTTCTTGGAATATCAGTGCTGGCTGACAAGACAGGAACTGCCACCTGCTATTCAGATTTCCAGTGGACTTGTCTTATGTGTTCAAATTCTGCAAATGTTGCTGTTAGAACCAGCAAGAGACTGTCTCCTTGCAACTGCCTGGAGCTGACAGCCTTGCATTTAATAATCGCAGGCAAAATTTTCTCAAGAGCCCCTCCCCTATGAATGAATTGGGGAAATGAGAAAAGGGGACCCACAGATGCCTTTATGTCCAGACCTACTGCCCCACTCCCTCCACAGAGGTCTCAGGAGCCGAGGGTGCAATGCTTCCAAGCCCAGTGCCTCCTCTTTGCCTTCCAGGCTGTTCCCCCTGCTGCTGCTACACTTGTTACCACTTTCAGAAATCTACAAGAAAAACACAAATGCAACTTGTGCCTTACGGAAGTTTTGGTTTAGAAAACAGGTGAGGCTACAGATCCTAGGAGTCAGCCTTTCCTGGCACCATGGCCATGCCCCAGTCCTTAAGTTAATTCCGTGTTGTGAGTCCCAGAGCGGGCCCTTCCTGCTGAGAACCTTTTAGCTGATGCTGTTGCCAAGTGCCTATTACCTTGTGCAGCTGGCCGTGTACGCAGCTGGCTATGTATGGATCCCACCATGCTGCCTCCTCTCCACCCACTACCCCAGGACTCTGATACCACCTTCACATCTTCTTTCCCTGTTCCACATGCCCTCTAGCTTAATTGAGGTATACCAGACATAGAAACAATGGCACACACTCCAAGGGAAGGACTGATGACGTGATTATCACCTCCCGAACCAACCCCACAGTCAAGATGAGGAAGGCCCATTACCCCAATAGTGTCCTCATGCCCCTTTGCAATTCCTCCTTCCCTGCCATTGGCAAACACATTCCTGTTCCCAGGCAATGCCTGGTCTCCTTTAGATCCCTATAGATGAGCTTGTATTTTCTGGAGTTTTCTATGCACTTGTTTTTATCCGGCTCCTGTCACTCAGCATCATCATTTTGAGATGTATGCCTGCTGTTGCATGGATTAAAAAGTCATACCTTTTCATTGCTAAAGAGTATTCCCCTGGGGTACGAGACCATGGTTGGTTTATCCATTCCCCTGTGGATGGACTACAAATAAAGCTATTATGCATTTGTGTATAAGTTTTTGCATAGACATCTGTTTTTTTTTTTATTCCTCTTGGATAAGCTCTGCAGATGAAATCGCTGCGTGGGTGTACATAACTTTTAAAGATTTTTTACCAGCTCCATAAGAATACTCCAGTTGCTCCACATCTTTGTCAACACGTTTACATTCAGGTTTTTAATTTTAGCCATTCTCATGTGCAGTATCTCATTATGTTTCCCACCTACGTTTGTCTTTTCACTTCCATTTCCCACATGAGTCATGTTGTTAAGAAAAAGAAAAGTCAAGCCACACATGGACTGGGGCAAATACTTGCAAATCACCCTCAGCAAAGCCCGCTACAGCCCAATGGCAAGAAGACAAGTAACCATTCCTTGCTTCCCAGGAAATGGCAGAAAAGGCAAGTGATGTGTCCCAGGAGTCCGGCCAAGCAGGTGAGGGTGATAGGCCCATCATCAGCCATTGCCAACGTGACCCCCATTGCTGCCCTGGCTCTGGCCATCCTTCCCTGTAGAACTTTCTGATATGATGGAATTCCACAAAGAATCCTATTGGTGATATGGATTATCTCAAGCTTCTCCAACTGTTTTATCGTAATTGTTATTTTATGTAGTCTCCTGGAGACCTGGTGCAGTTTCATGTTTGCATTTTTTGATGTGGAAGTGGAATTCCAGAGGTTCAAACTGGGAGCTTTTCCACTTCCCAGAACTGTAGTAGTAAATTCAAGTGACATAACAAGGAGCGGGTGAAATCATGGTTTTCTGTACTATGCTTTAATGTTATCATGACCTATCACCTTAAATACTTTCTCCTCCACATGCCCCAATATTCAAAATAGCCCTCTTATAAGATTTCCTGATTAAAAGCTGCTGTTGATCCTGTATCCCAAAGTTCCTAGAATTCTGCAATATCTTTCTTCATCCAAAGTTTGTTAGCAGAGTGTTGAGTGTCTCCAGACGGATCTAACGCTCTAACAGATCTGGAGGGAAGGACACTGGGCCTATTTGTGTTGTCCTTTGAGAAGACTAGGCTTGGTCTTTAGCACTAAGCTCTTTATACTCAGAGGGTGAATCAAAGGCAATGTGCTGAAGTGCCTCCTCCCTGGGTACCCTGAGAGAACTCCGTCCTTGGAGTTCACAAGCTCTTTGGCGATTCCCTTGAGCTTGGTTCCCAGCACGTTTAAACTGCATGAGTTGAGCATTTGCCAAGATGATTTCTATGGCTGTGGCTTCCGTACCTGCTAGAATTGGACTGTTTTTTTATTCTTCCTTAGCCTCTTTTGTCACTTTATTAACTTGCTAGTGGGTCCGTTATGTTTTGGGAATCTGATATACTCAAATCTAATGACCCATGACCACACAAGACACTTTATCTCCATCTTCTCATGCTTCTTAAATTCTTTTACATTTTGCAGTTCTCTGGTAGTTTCTTCTTCAGAAGGCCCTGCCTCCATTAAAAGCCACTTGGAGAGGGCCTAAATTTTTTTAGAGAAAGATCAGAAACTCTATTCTGCCTGCCCACTATGGTAGCCACTAGTTGTATGTGGTTATAACAATTTAAATTTAAATAATTTAAAATTAAATGAAAATTTCAGCCCACTAGTTGAACTAGCCACTAGCATTTGCTAGTGTGTGTGTGGCTAGCGGCTGTCCTACTGGACAGCTCAGACGGAGAGCGTGCCCATCACGTCATAAAGTTCTATGGGCCGGCATCGCCCCAGATGTTCAATGACCACGGTGACTCTGTAGACACTGGGCTTCTCTACTTATGTAGACCTCCTTCTTTCCAAAGTTGGTGTTGAAGGGTTGCCTTCTGTTGGTATGTTTTCTTTATATTCAGTTATTTAAAAATATAATTAGGGTTTAGAGACAGAGCAATGGTTAGCCTATTTTCACAGCTGCTGTTAAAGGCGTAGCCATAGCACAGAAGAACTGGTGGTGTCAAGCCCTCTACATTTGGCCATATTTGTTCTGAGTTTTGTATGCATAACTTTGTCTCTTTTTCATTAAGGATGTCGTAGTAGTCCCAAATTGTTGACAAATTCCCTCACTTATTCCAAGTCTAGATTCTGGTCTTGGCCACTAGGTGGAGATGGGATACTATTTAATTTCGAGCTTGAAAGAATACCATTTAAAATTTAGATTCTTTGCAATGGGTAATCTGGTTTTTCCTCAAAAACCTTAGAACATTTCTCATGAGAATTAAAATATCCTACAGTGTTACTTATAGTTGTTCAATAAAGGAAAGTAGTCCTAAATAATTTACTTACCACGTTTCCATATGCCAATCCTCTAAGCTCAAGAGGGAAAGCTTCAACCCCGAGCTGATGGTGAGAATTCTGAGTTAACTCACAGCTCTATGACATACTCTGATGACACCATGTTAGGAGGAATTCTGGGCCAACAGGAAATCAGGAGCCCTCCTTCTCCTTTTCAAACCTTAATCTATTGGTTTTACTTTATAAGCAGAGGGTGAAATGTTCAGGACACTAAGAAAACAGTCAAAATGATTTTTATCTAAGTATCTTTTAATTACGACTGAAGATAATATTAAATTAATCATTAGGCATTAAAAACATGGACTTCTCAGTCTTCAGCTGACGGTTTGTTTCTTCTCAAAATCCCAAATAACGAAGTCTCTCATCTTGGCCAGAGTAGGCAATGAGAGGTTCATTCAGAGTCAAACCTCTGGGATGTGAAATTCTGTGGGGACAGAGGGGACTGCATCTCTCTTTTTGCCAAGATGATTGACAGTGCATAATTATAATTTCTCTTTCTCATTTGGGACACTAAGAGATGAACTACCTCTATTCCTTACTGGAAATATCACAGAAAAGCAAGCATGTGTAATCTCTCATGGCTTGGAGCAAAAAACAAAAGAACACTTTCATCTGCATCCTTGGTTTGTAGCTTCAGTGGAAAACTGCTTAAGTGTTAGTAGGATTCATGAAACACTTGTAATAATAATTTCACATAATAATAATGAAAAATAATTACACTAATTTAACTCTCTGTCTTGTAAAATAACTGATGATTCCAAATACTAGGATTTAAGAGTGTTTTCTGTTATCAGTATATGATTTCGATAAAAATGGATACTCGTTATCTTGAGAATTGTCAACAAAATGGATGGTGTGCGTTGTGCAAAAGAGTTCACACAGCAGGGGTGGCTGCCATCCTTTGAAAGGCTGGCTTGCAAGGTGGGTCCCTAGCGGGTATCTAGGGACTCAGATTTCTGGAGGGTTCTCACCATTCGCAGAACCGATTAGAATGTGCCTAAAGTGTACAAACACTATGGTCTCTGACGAACACCTGCTTTCCTTCTGGGAGCCGGGAGTTTGGGTATGCACTAGGCAGAGGGTGCCTACGTGACCAGTCCCCCCAAACCCTTGAGTGCTGGGTCTCTTCAGAGCTTTTCTGGCAGATAATATTCTACACTTGTTATCCCAGCTGCTGCTGGAGGAATTAAGTGCATCCTGTGGCTCAGACCCATGGAGACTTGAACCTGGTCTCCCCGGCTTTGCCCCTGTGCCGTTCCCCTAGCTTGTCCTGCTTGGAATCCTTCTGCTGTTACAAACCACGGCCGCGAGGGCAGCGATCTGATGAGCTCTGTGAACACTGGGAAATCGTCTACTCATCTGGCCTTGGACACCGCCAACAGCCTCCTACTTGGCGTTGGTATCTCATAATACCTAAAATCACCAAAAGCCAACCTAGAGTCATAATTTACGAACACATCTCATCAAACTGATTTCCTGTAGTCACACGTAAGAAGGCAGTTAAGAAAGGAAAACTCTAAGCTTGGTTAAGGCCCTGCTGTTTATTTTTTTAAATTGATATTAACCTATGAATATTATAGGAATTGAAGTTTTCCTGCTTACTACTTTATAAATTTGGGGCTTAGGTGGCACACCATTCCATGAAATGACTGAGGCAAATATGACTTCTGTTTTGGCCTCAAACATCAGCTCAAAAGATTTACAAAAATTATAATGAATTATTCTAAAAGCAGGCCTATGTCTGAAAAAGCTGGTAGACACATATCTATGACCCTTTTGAAACTGGAGATGTATTTCCCACTGAATGACTCAGAAAGGAGGGCGTTCAGGGTGATCTATGAACACAGTTGGGGATAAGTCTGCCTCTATAACTAAGCAAATAATAATATAATAATATAAAGAGAACTATATAATACACTATGCTTTTATATCTGTTATTTACAGTTCTGATCTTACATTTTCTTATATACTTGGAAAGCATATTTTTAATAATTGACATGCTTTATCAGTCCTGTATGAATTTCAGTGGCAACATCTGGTCTCAGTGTCTGTTCCCTCTGGGATTACTAGGAGTAACGGTTCTACCTTTCACTGGTAAGAATACAACAGGAAGTTGGGCATCTACAATGAAATAAAGCAAATTTTATAAGGTGCATTATCAATTGTCCTCCTATCCAATAAGGAGAACTGAGTGCCATCAAGGAGATTATTTTCCCAAATCTGGGAAAAACAACAGTGACTTGTCCCCAGGCTCTTCACTGGACCCAATGGTCACCATTTAAGCATAAACATGGCCACATGACCATCTCCTTCCTTGCAAGAACGGAAGGCTATAATATTGGATATAGGTGGGTTAATGTTCCTCAGGAAAGGTCACTCTATAGACTGGAGAACTTGAGAAAAAGGAAGTACATTGAAATAAAATGCAGAGACTCACATTGGTGTCAGGGGCTTGATGCTGCCTTAATGCCCCTCTTGGAGGTGGGAGATTGCTGGACGTCAGAAGTATCAGGAGCCTGTGAAGAAGAATTAAAAACAACTTAAGCTCAGAGGCTATATTTCCTTTCCCTCTTTGGTCCCAGGAAAGAAAAAATTACAGAGAGAGGCTGAGTGCTGGTCTGATGAAAAATGGAAAAGAGTTTCTGGAGTTACCTGCAGAAATGGGGCAAAGTAATGCTCACTGATTACACGTACTCAAAGATGAAAATGGGACCAAGATTTGGGGGCAATTTAGCTCAACTTGGAAAAAAAGGGACAGCCTCTAAGAGTTTCTCCTTGTGTTCAGAATACCTCCTACTATATAACCCCAACATGGCTAGATATGAGTTATAAGAAACACATATATTTAGTCACTCATATGACCAAATATATGTATTTCCCAGGTATATTTGGTCTTCATCCATAGCTCCTGATAACCCTGCAGAGTCTTAAAGGTGAAATGGGTGTTTTGTCACGTTAATGAGAGACTTTTGGACGCCCACCCAAGGGCAGAGGCTGGAGGCTGGATCAGCCAATGGCCAATAATTTAGTCAATCATGACTACAATGAAGCCTTCGCAAAACCCTGGAGAAGAACTTAGCTCTCTTCTCTGTCTGCTCTGCTCGGTTGCATCCTGCTTCTTGGTCGGAGAGAGCTTCTATGCCTGGGGAACCAGCATGCCTCCACTTGCCACCAAGCCAGGGCCCAGGCTCCATGAGGATAGAAGCTCCTCTGGGACCATGCTCTATGTTTCTCTTCATCCAGCTGTTAACTTTTATCCTTTATTAAACTGGCAAACCTAACTGTTTTCCTGAGTTCTGCGAGCAACTCCAGCAAATTAATGGAACCTAAGGGGCAGGTCGTGGGAACCTCCAATCTGTAGTGATAGATCAGAGGCACAGATAACTGCCTGGGGCTTGTGACGGGAGTCTGGAATGCAAGGGGTGGAGGGCAGTCTTGTAGGACTGAGCCCTTAACCTGGGGAATCTGGTGCCATCTCCAGGCAGACAGCATCAGAATTGTTGAGTCCTCCAACACACTGCTGGTGCTCGAGAATTGCTTGGTGTATGTGTGGGGCGACCCCCTCCCATGTACTTACTCACATTGGAATTGGATCCGGGCACCCAAATGAAGTTATACTACTCTTACTGCTGTGTATAATATTGTTACTGTCATACATATATGTAGGGAAAAAATACACCATGGCATTTAGTGTCAGAGATATGATAACGGCATACTCATTAAATGCTCCCAAACTTATGTTGCAGTGAAATGAGTTACATCCCAAGAAGGATGAAGGGAGCAGAAATACTGCCTTTGGCTAAGGTCCTTGTCATCCTGAAAGTGAAAGAGGAGATATATTTAGTCATTGAAACAGTAAAGAGCAACATCTAAAATTATACAAACATTTGTATCCCATCCCCCATGTTGCTGAGAATTAAAGCAGAACCTTCGTAGACTTACACCAGGCTTAAAAGAACACCTTGCAGAATGGGGAAACCAGTGCTCTCGGGTATCTTACTGGGTCAGGATTTTTGCCTAGGCATATTCCTCCCTACAGGACTGTCTGTGCCTTATAGCATCTGATTTCAGTGGTCTTTTTTGCTCTGGCGTTTTGCTTTTCTGTCTCAACTTCATCACTGAAGAATAGGACTGCGAGACACTGCAAAGGCGATATCGACCACTTTCCAGGAGTTTCTGACCTCACTGGCTTCTAATGTGGAAGGTGAAGCTTGCTGTGAGGGCCCTGAGCCCCAGTACAATGTGCCGACTCTGGCTAGGATCTTGCTCTTGGCAGAATCCAGCTGTGCCTCTGGGAAGAACAGATAGCAGGATCAGTGTCACCTCCACCTGCCACACCCCTTGTTCCTCTGACACCTGCAGCCTGATCTAGTATACCATGCAGAGACAAGGAAAAGGATAAGGCCAAGCCTGGAGCCACTAAGGAGAAGTAGATGTGAAAAGTACCCCAAAGATCTGGGTCTCTGAGTGGTGACTTCCACAGCAGGCAAATGCTGGTTTTTGGTTAGCTCATTAAGTCCAAGCTTAAGGGACTGAAGAGACAGGCCAGTTCCCATGTCTGGGGGCCCTCAAGAAAGTGACTGCCTTTCTGGTTTTTTTCTGCTGAGAAACGAGTCTTTAGGGTCTCCCAGGGCAGGAATAAACATATACTAGCATCAGCAGGTCTCCTCTGCTCCCAGCTCAGACCACCGTTAGGGGTTGGTGAGGGAAAACCCAAGCTGGTGTGACCCGTGTGTAGAGGTACAAGACAAACCAAGCAGACTCCAGAGTCTGGAGTCCAGAGGGCCATCAGGGAGAATCTCACTCCACTCCACAGTGACCGTCCTGTCCAGGCCGGGATGTTCCACGTGGCATGTGTAGACATCTCCCTGCTGGGGGCTCATTTCCAGCATCACCAGGTCTGGAACGCCCAGTCTCCACTATGACCATGTTGGTGGACACAACCCCAGCTATTTCCTCTTGTCTATTCAGGAACCAGCAGACTTGAATGTGGCCTGGGTGGAAATCTGTCACCTGGCAGACGAGCAGGTTGTGGCTGCATCAGGGGCCCCTTCTTGGACAGGCCGACTTCCACATCAGGCTGCACTAGGCGTGGGAAAATGAATCTGGTTATGGCAACTGAGGCAGCTAGGCTGTACATACAGCGGTTTTCTTGCCAGAGTTCTAGATGTTAAAGATGAAAATATCATCTATTAAGCTATTTGGAGACAGAAGATGGGGAACAGAGTAGGAAAAACAGAATAAAATGTTCAAACATTCTAAGAATGATCTTGTCATAGGCAAAAAGAGCAGAGAATAGGAGAGGGTCGAAGTCAGTGCCCTATACCACTTTTGCCAGAAATGTATAGCTAGTAACTAATATTCTTTGAACAGAAATGTTGAGCCAGCTAAGCTACCTAAAATTACATTTTCCCATCTTGTTCAAAAGGATATATAATCTTGCCAAATATTATCTTAGAATCAGAATATTATTCAGCCAATGGCATTCCTTTGATCTATCCGTCTGAAATCCTCATTAAAAAAAGAAAAGAAATGAAGTAGCTTGATTTGTTCTTCATTTAACTTACACATCTCCTGGTCTCTTCTACCAAAAAAAAAAAAAAGAAAGAAAGAAAGAAAGAAAAAGAAAGTTTGTAGCAAGACCATAAACCCAGTGTTCTTAGCTCTTTGGTGTTTGATGAGCAAGGGAGTGTGGCCCTTACCAAATCTGGTCTGACCCCTGGACACCAATAAGCCCTTTGCGTTCAGGCTTCCAGCCCAGGATGCTCTGGGGCCTGAGACGGGACAGAAACCTCTCCTCTGCTGCCCAGGCGCACCCTTCCAGGGCCTTCTCTCGCCACCCCGTTGCCCCTGCCCCACCTCTGGGCTTCTGGGTGAAACCTTGCTCCAGCTGGTAATTGTGCCTGTACACCATGTCCACAGCACTCCATTGCAGCTCCTGGAACTCCCTCTGGATGTTCCGCTTCTTGGCAGTCATAGGCCCCCACTCCGTCATGGCCGCAAACCCCTGGCACTGCCCATCTGGATGTCTACCACCATATTGTGACTGTATGGCTCCCAGAAGCCGCGGTCCAACTGAGCTCATGGCAGTAACTCCCACTCTGGAACGTGTAAAGCACCGCGAGCAGTGAAGGCTGGGCACTCTGAGCTGGGGCACCTCATGCCCACCGGGCCCCCTACCACTTTCCCTGTGTCAGCTCTGCACCGGGAGGTCAAGCAGCTGCCTCCCAGGCCACGTGTTTTCTGTCTTTGCCTCTTTTCTCCTGGGTCTCCAACTTCTAGCACAGCATAACTCAGAGGGGTGCTTGGCCCTTGCGCCAGGGAGCACTGAGCCAGGGCCCGGAGCCTGGCCAGAAGAAAAGCCTGTGTGTGCCAAGCTCTCTTCAGTATTTTCTCTCTCTCTTCGCCTCACCTTCTTTGTCGTTCTTGCACAGTGAAGCAACAAATCAATATGATATTATTTATTACTGCTGATATAAAGGTATTGTGCTAACTACCCCTAAACCTGCAACTCTGCAGGATGAAATTAGAAAATACACATTTTTCTTATGCTATATCGCACAATCTTCGATAAACCATAGCACCTCTCTGGACCAGTCTTCTTACCTGGTAAATGGGGGATTGAACTAAAGTCTCCGAGGTCCTTTCCAGCATTGATGATAAAGAGACCTGCCTTAGAGAACCTGAAGGTCTAAGAGGGAAACAACAGGTGAACACAAGGCAGATGCTGTGACAGGTGGGGTCACAGAGGTGGAAGCAGGGGTGCGGGAGTGTGGTAAGAGCAACCTGAATTTGCTGAGAGTTGGGGGCAGAGGGAGAGAGGAGGGCTTCAGATGGAGGTGCTCTCTCACCTGGGGTCGTAAGGAGCGCAGTCTCCCCGGAGGGAGCAGTGGGGAAAGAGCGCTCTGGGCGGACACTGCCTAGAGACCCGAAGCAGCAGGAAAATGGAAACCGAGCACCTGAGGGGACAGGAGACAGGACAGGGAGGTGGTGGTGCCTCCCAGCTGGGCCAGACTAAGGAGGTGGAGGATTTTTTCCTACAGGGAACAGATTATTATAAACGAGTGATTTAATCTGACCTCTGTGTTAGGAAGATCATCCCAGACGTAGCATGGGGAATGGATTGGACGTTTTCCCACTATAACCAGGACCTGGGGAGTTTATATCCCATGTTGCCTCCTATTATATGACCTATTATAAAGACTTTGTAATAAAAATCAGTGAAGTATTAGCACAAAACTTATCAATAGTAAAGTGGAACATAATGGAGAACTCAAGAGTTCGTGAATATATGGGATTGAATACATGCCTAAAGGAACCCTGTAACATACAAAGAGAGAAAAAGTTATTTAGGAGATGGGGCAGGGGAAACTGGCTTATTATATATAGAAAAAAAAATCTAGGTCTGTACTTAGCACAAAAAGTTGGATCCCAGATGGATTAAAAACCTAAATATGAAAAGTAAACTATGAGATTAATTTAAGAATGTGTAGGAGAATATAATTATGAACATGGGAGCAAGGAAGCATTTTAAGCAAATATAAATCACAAAGCAAAAATATAATAAAACGCATTACATTAAAATCCAATACTTCTCTAAAGCAAAGGGCACCACTAAGAAATTAATAGATAGAGAATAGAAACAGACTCACAATGTCTAAAACTGCAATAAGATTAATATCTAAAATGTATAAGCAACTCCTAAAGAAATAAGCAATATAAAGGATAATAATAGAAAAGTGAGTAAAGAGTAGAAACGGGAATTTATAGGACAGGAAATTTGTAAGGCTAACTTTAGTTCACCAGTGGAAAGAAAATTACAACTTAAAAAAGAAATGAGTCTGAGATCTATTGGACTCAGAAAAATAAGAGACCTGAATAATTCCAAACGCTGATGGATGGGATACGGAGAAACCTTCATATATTGCTGGTGGAGTGCAGAATGCCTTGGATGGTCAGAATAGCACTCAGGAGATACTTGGGCAAATTGAATAGATGTGCGCTGTGTGACCAACACCCCACAGTTTGTTATACATCAAAAATGTTCACACAGGCCCATAAAAGGGATAGGCAGGGGATGCTGCTGGCTCTGGCATTATTTGTAAAACTGAGGAGCTGGCAGCAATCAAACAGTTTGACCATCACTCAGTAAATACATAAAGTTGTTGATGTGCGCCATGGAATACTGTGCGACCATTAGAAGAAACCAAATGATTGTCGTCTTTACTCTTTGGTCAGATCTTAGAAACATTATGCTGATTGGAAAAAAAAAGAAAACAATATACTTTCTTTTTAACTTGATTTGTTGCCTAATGTGTGGTCTACCCTAACGAATGCTTCATGTACACTGAAAAGAATGTGTATTTTTCTCTTTAGGGAAAACTGTTCTATATATATAAGTGGGATCTTGTTGGTTTTTAGCCTTGTCTTCTCTTTACATTTTGTCTTATAAATAAATGTTCTAGTCATTATTGAATGTAAGATTTTGAAATCCTTAACTATTATAGTAGAATTGTTTATTTCTTTTTTTTATTCTCTTTATTTCTCCTTATATATATTCAGGCTGTGTTTGTAGGTTTGTATATGTTTATAATTTTTGTAATTTATTCAGAGATTGACCATTTTATCAATATATAAATGTAGTTTTTGTCTTAAATTATTTTTTTCATATGATGTAATTATAACCACTTCAGCAATCTTTGAGTTACTATTTGCATGACATATTTTCCATTCTTTTACTTTTAACCTTCTTTGAATGTAAAGTGAAGATGTTGTAGACAGCATATAGATGGATCATTTTTTTAATTAAAGTATCATTGATACACAATCTTATGAAGGTTTCGTATGAACAACATTGTGGTTTCAACATTCATCCATATAATCAAGTCCTCACCCCCCGACTGCAGTCACTGTCTATCAGCACAATAAGATGCTATACACTCATTACTTGTCTTCTCCGTGCTGTACTGCTTTCACTGTGACCTACCTATATTGTGATTGTGACTTATAGTGCCCCTTAATCCCCTTCTCCCTTCTTCCCCACTCACCCTCCCCAACCCCTCCCCTTTGGTAACCCCTAGTCCCTTCTCTGTGTCTGTGAGTCTGCAGCTATTTTGTTCCTTCAGTTTCCTTTGTTTTTATACTCCACAGAACAGTGAAGTCATTTGGTACTTGTCTTTCTCTGCCTGGCTTATTTCACTGAGCATAATACCCTCTGGCTCCATCCATGTTGTTGCAAATGGTAGGATTTCTTTTCTTTTCATGGCTGAATAATATTCCACTGTGTATATGTACCACATCTTCTTTATCCATTCTTCTATTGATGGACACTTAGGTTGCTTCCATATACTGGCTATTGTAAATAATGAAGTGACAAACATAGGGATGCATATGTCTTTTCAAATCAGAGACCTTGTTTTCTTCGGGTAAATTCCTAGGAGTGGAATTACTGTATCAAATGGTACTTTTGTTTTTAGTTTTTTTGGGGAAACTCCATATTGCTTTCCACAATGGTTGAACCAATTTACATTCCCACCAACAGTGGAGGAGGGCTCCCCTTTCTCCACATCCTCGCCAGCATTTGTTGTTTCTTGTGTTTTGGATGGCCATCCTGTAAGGTGTTATCTTATTGTGGTTTTAATTTGCATTTCCCTGATAATTAGTGATGTGGAGCATCTTTTAATGTGCCTATTGGCCATCTGAATTTCTTCTTTGGAGAAGTGTCTGTTCAGATCCTCTGCCCATTTTTTAATCGGGTTATTTGTTTTTTGGGTGTTGAGGCATGTGAGTTCTTTATACATTTTGAATATTAACCCCTTATCAGAAAAGTCATTTATGAATATATTCTCCCATACTATAGGCTGCCTTTTGTTCTGCTGATGTGCTGATGGTGTCCTTTGCTGTACTGAAGCTTTTTAGTTTGATGTAGTCACACTTGCTTATTTTTGCTTTTGTTTCCCTTGCCTGAGGAGATGTGTTCAGGAAAAAGTTGCCCATGTTTATGGTCAAGAGATTTTTGCCTATGTTTTCTTCTATGAGTTTTATGGTTGCATGACTTACATTCAGTTCTTTGATCTATTTTGAGTTTACTTTTGTGTATGGAGTTAGACAATAATCCAGTTTAATTCTTTTACATGTAGCTCTCCAATTTGGCCAACACCAGTTGTTGAAGAGGTTGCCAATTCTTCATTGTATATTCATGGCTCCTTTATCATATATTAATTGGCCATATATGCACGGGTTTATATCTGGGCTCTCTATTCTGTTCCATTGATCTATGGGTCTGTTCTTGTGCCAGTACCAAATTGTTTTGATTACTGTGGCTTTGTAGTAGAGCTTGAAGTTAGGAAGAGTAATCCCTCCACCTTTGTTCTTCCTTCTCAGGATTGTTTTGGCTATTTGGGGTCTTTTGTGGTTCATATGAATTTTAGAACTGTTTGTTCTAGTTTGTTGAAGCATGCTGTTAGTATTTTGGTAGGGATGTCATTGAATCTGTAGATTGTTTTAGGCAGGGTGGCCATTTTGACAATAGTAATTCTTCCTATCCATGAGCACGGGATGTAGTTCCACTTATTGGTGTCTTCTTTAATTTCTCTCATGAGTGTCTTGTAGTTTCCAGAGTATGGGTTCTTTGCCTCCTTTGTCAGGTTTATTCCTAGGTATTTTATTCTTTTTGATGCAATTGTAAATGGAGTTGTTTTGCTGATTTCTCTTTCTGCTAATTTGTTGTTAGTACATAGGAATGCAACAGATTTCTCTGTATTAATTTTGTATCCTGGAACTTTGCTGAATTCAGTTATTAGTTCTAATAGTTTATTTGGTGGAGTCTTTAGGGTTTTCTATGTATAATACATCATCTGCAAACAGTGACAATTTAACTTCTTCCTTACCAATTTGGATGCTTTTTATTTCTTTGTGTTGTCTGACTGCCATGGCTAGGACCTCCAGTATTATGCTGAATAAAAATGGTGAGAGTGGGCGTCCTTGTCTTGTTCCCGATCTTAGAGGAAAAGCTTTCAGGTTTTTGCTTTTAAGTATGATGTTGGCTGTAGGTTTGTCATATATGGCTTTTATTATGTTGAGGTACTTGCCCTCTACACCCATTTTGTTGAGAGTTTTTATCATGAATGGATGTTGAATTTTGTCAAATGCTTTTTTGGCATCTGTGGAGATGATCATATGGTTTTTGTCCTTCCTTTTATTAATGTGGTGGATGATGTTGACTGATTTTCACATATTGTATTACTCCTGCATCTCTGGACTAAATCCGACTTGGTCATGATGGATGATGTTTTTGATGTATTTTTGAATTTGGTTTGCTAATATTTTGTTGAGTATTTTTGCATCTATGTTCATCAGGGATATTGGTCTGTAATTTTCTTTTTTGTGGTGTCTTTGCCTGGTTTTGGTATTGGAGTGATGCTGGCCTCACAGAATGAGTTTGGGAGTATCCCCTCCTCTTCCACTTTAAGGAGGACGGGCATTAGCTCTTTATGTTTGATAAGATTCAGCCATGTAGATATCTGGGCCAGGGGTTTTCTTAGTAGGTAGTTTTTATTTTTTTTATTAAGGTATTGTTGATATACACTCTTATGAAGGTTTCACATGAAAAAACAATGTGGTTACTACATTTACCCATATTACCAAGTCCCCACCCATAGCCCAATGCAGTCACTGTCCATCAGTGTAGGAAGATGGGACAGATTCACTATTTGCCTTCTCTGTGCTACACTGTTTTCCCCGTGATCCCCCACACCATGTGTAGTAAACATAATACCCCTCAATCCACTTCTCTCTCCCTCCCCACCCGCCCTCCCACACCCCTCCCCTTTGGTGACCACTAGTTCTTTCTTGGAGTCTCTGAGTCTGCTGCTATTTTGTTCCTTCAGTTCTGCTTCATTGTTATACTCCACAAATGAGGGAAATAATTTGGCACTTGTCTTTCTCTGCCTGGATTATTTACTGAGCATAATATCCTCCAGCTCCATCCATGTTGTTGCAAATGGTAGGATTTGTTTCATTCTTATGTCTGAATAGTATTCCATTGTGTATATGTACCAAATCTTCTTTGGATCCATTCATGTACTGATGGACACTTAGGTTGCTTCCATGTCTTGACTATTGTAAAAAGTGCTGTGATAAACATAGGAGTGCAAGTGTCTTTTTGAAGCTAAGAAGTTGTATTCTTTGGATAAATTCCAAGAAGTGGGATTCCTGGGTCAAATGGTATTTCTATTTTTAGTTTTTTGAGGAGCCTCCATATTGCTTTCACAGTGGTTGAACTAGTTTACATTCCCACCAGCAGTGTAGGAGGGTCCCCTTTCTCCACATCCTCACCAACATTTTTTGTTCTTAGTCCTTTCAATGCTGGCCATCCTTACTGGTGTGAGGTGATATCTCATTGTGGTTTTAATTTGCATTTCCCAGATGATTAGTAATGTGGAGCATCTTTTCATGTGTCTGTTGGCCATCTGAATTTCTTCTTTGGAGAGCTGTCTCTTCTTATCCTTTGCCTATTTTCTAATTGGGTTATTTGCTTTCTGGGTGTTGAGGCATGTAAATTCTTTATATATTTTTGATGTTAATCCCTTGTCGGATATGTCATTTACAAATATATTCTCCCATACTGTGGGATGCCTTTTTGTTCTGTGGATGGTGTCCTTTGCCGTACAGAAACTTTTTAGTTTGATGTAGCCCTATGAGTTCATTTTTGGTTTTGTTTCCCTTGCTCGAGAAGATGCATTCAGGAAGAAGTTGCTCATGCTTATATTCAGGAGATTTTTGCCTATGTTGTCTTCTAAGAGTTTTATGGTTTCATGACTTACACTCAGGCCTTTGATCCATTTCGAGTTTACTTTTGTGTATGGGGTTAGACAGTAATCCAGTTTCATTCTCTTGCAGGAAGCTATCCAGTTTTGCCAACACCAGCTGTTGAAGAAGCTGTCATTTCCCCACTGTATGTACATGGCTCCTTTATCATATATTAATTGACCATATATGGTTGAGTTTATATCAAGGCTCTCTAGTCTGTTCCGTTGGTCTATGGGTCTGGTCTTGTGCCAGTAGCAAATTGTCTTGATTACAGTGGCTTTCTAGTAGAGCTTGAAGTTGGGAAGCATAAACCCCCAGCTTTGTTCTGCCTTCTCAGGATTGCTCTGGCTATTCGGGGTCTTTTGTGGTTCCATATGAATTTTAGAATGATTTTTTGTAGTTCGTTGAAGAATGCTATTGGTATTTTGATGGGAATTGCATTGAATCTGTAGATTGCTTTCTGCAGGATGACCATTTTGACAATATTATTTCTTCCTGTCCTTGAGTACAGGATGTGTTTCCATTTATTGGTATCTTCTTTAATTTCTCTCATGAGTGTCTTGTAGTTTTCAGAGTATAGGTCTTTCACTTTCTTGGTTAGGTTTACTCCTAGGTATTTTATTCTTTTTGATGCAACTGTGACTGGAATTTTTTTCCTGATTTCTCTGTCTGCTAGTTCATTGTTAGTGTATAGGAATGCCACAGATTTCTGCGTATTAATTTTGTATCCCGCAACATTGAATGAATTCAGATATTAGTTCTAGTAGTTTTGGAGTGGATTCTATGGGTTTTTTTTTAATGTACAATATCATGTCATCTGCAAACAGGGACAGTTTGACTTCTTCCTTGCCAACTGGATGCCTTTATTTCTTTGTGTTCTCTGATTGCCATGGCTAGGACCTATGTTGAATAAAAGCGGGAGTGTGGGCGTCCTTGTCTTGTTCCTGATATTAAAGGAAAAGCTTTCAGCTTCTCACTGTTAAGTATAATGTTGGCTGTGGGTTTGTTATATATGGCCTTTATTATGTTGAGGTACTTGCCCTCTATACCCATTTTGTTGAGAGTTTTTATCTTGAATGGATGTTGAATTTTGTCGAATGCTTTTTGAGCATCTATGGAGATGATCATGTGGTTTTTGTCCTTTTTGTTGATATGGAGTGGATGATGTTGATGGATTTTCGAATGTTGTACCATCCTTGCATCCATGGAATAAATACTACTTGATCTTGATGGATGATCTTTTTAATGTATTTTTGAATTCAGTTTGCTAATATTTTGTTGAGTATTTTTGCATCTATGTTCATCAGGGATATTGGCCTGTAATTTTCTTTCTTTGTGGTGTTTTTGTCTGGTTTTGGTATTAGAGTGATGCTGGCCTCATAGAATGGGTTTGGAAGTATTACCTCTTCATCTACTCTGGAAAACTTTAAGGGGATGGGTATTAGGTCTTCACTAAATGTTTGATAAAATCCAGTGGTGAAGCCATCTGGTCCAGGAGTTTTTTCTTAGATAGGTTTTTGATTACCAGTTCAATTTCATTGCTAGTAATTGGTCTGTTGAGATTCTCTGTTTCTTTCTGGGTCAGCCTTGGAAGGTTTCATTTTTCTAGAAAGTTGTCCATTTCTTCTAGGTTATCCAGTTTGTTAGCATATAATTTTTCATAGTATTTTCTAATAATTCTTTGTATTTCTGTGGTGTTTGTAGTGATTTTTCCTTTCTCATTTCTGATCCTGTTTATGTGAGTAGACTCTCTTTTTTTTTGGCTAGGTGTAGTCGCCTGCGGCCACGAATCAACACGGGTACCTGAAAGGGGGCTTGAGAATGAGAGAGACAGAGACACGAGAAGAATGGAGCCAAGACAACAGTCTGATCAAGTCTCAACTTTATTAGGCAGGGCTACAGTATTTATAGGCAGAATCAGTCCTGCCCTAGTGTCCATGGTAACACTGATGTCAGGGCATCAGCTGATTTCTCAGAAATGCTCCACTGAAGAACACGAAACTTAACTCAGAAGAATATGAAACTTAACTCATGGCCAAGAGGAAATGACGTAGCAATCAAACAAAGATAATCTGTGCAGCTGCTGGGCTGCCACAATCCCCCCTTTTTTATTTTTTATGACAAACTCTTTTGTCATAATAGAAGACTGTGCTTGTCTTAGGTTGAGAGGCACAAAGGAGATCCTTACCTCTCATCAGACTTCAAACAGCATGGTTTGTGTCCTGTCTTAGGTTGGTATCTCGCTTTGCCAGTCTTACCCGTCTTTGACTAACCAGCCTCTATTCTGGCACTCGGGGTCAGACATCTTGTTTGAGCTGAGCCAGCCATACATGCACTTGCTGCTGTGCATCGGTGGAAAGTTCCTCTGTCTGAAGGGCCGTGAGAATCTTTAAAGTGGAAGCATTAAAGGCACGTTGTTGACGTTGATATCTCATCAAGCACTTACAAAGTAGTAGAAGCAAAAGCAAGATACACAGCAGTACAAAAAGATCCAGGAAGGATCAAATAATTTCTTAATGTTATCCCAGACTTTAGCAAAGAAAGTAGTATTAATATCTCCAACTTCAGCTCTAGTTTCATTTAGCTGAATAATCTGATTAGAGAGGGTAAGGGAAAAATTGAAAAACAGCATTCTCAGGGCCTTTAATAAATTGGCTAAGTTGTAGTTGGGCAGCAGTAAGATTTTTAATTTTATAGGGGGTCATGCAAATATTAGGATACTTAGGATCACAACTTAATTTAGCCATAATAACCAAAACTCTGATTTCCTCCTGAAGCAAATCTATTTGTTGTTGTAAATGTAAAATAGCGGAATGAAAATGGGCCTTAAAATAAACAGTGCATTTAAGGAACCAAAAGGGTCTAATATCCATACATGCATTGTTTCCACAAAGCATAGCTAATCCAAAGAGTGAACCAAGTTCAGCAGAAACATGTATTTTCGGGGATCGAAACCAACCTCACAACCGCCTTTCAAAATTAAATATTGGATAGGGGGCATTATCTATGGGTAAGCAGTGCTCCCAAGGGATGGGAATTTCTAAATTCAATATACGTGAAGTCACTGGGGAACAGCGAGGGAAAGGAGGCTGAGGTCCTAGGTATTTCTGATACAGAGGACTAGAACGATTAATGTTTACTGTAAGTATAGAATCTAACGTAACAGTTTTCTTGGCTTCGAGAAGGTCACCAACAACGAATGACACCAATCCTACACAGTCAGTAGAGTAGTGGGTATCAAAACATAAGGAGCCTCGTAGGTTCCAACTTACATTATACAATTCAAAACTAGCTTCCCCCCTGAAATAGGAAGACCCAGGGAAAGATTAGAACTGTATAAACCAGGAAAAGCAGAGGCCTCTAGACCAACAGGCATCAGGATCGGAGGAAATGAGGAAAGCACCCAGAAGTGTTCAGCGTCACTCTTCATCATCAGCAGGGGAAAGATCAGTAAGCATGTCATCATTCTCCATGATTTCCACTTGACGCACAAGTCTCTCTGGAAGCCAGCGAGCCGCATCATGTTCCTGGGAAAAGACACAAACCAAACCTCGTCCCCAAATTAGCACAGGGTCGGGTCCTTTCCAACCATTAGTCAAAGGGTCTCTCCATCTTACCAAGGCATAGTTCCTTTGAGTCTCAGGATGCCAATGACGATCAGCAGACGACCGTCCTTTAGCATCCACTTGTAAAAAGTTCAAAATGAACAAAAAGAGGGACAACTGTGCTTTATTAGATTTGTGGGGGTATAACTCCCCCTTTTTTATTTTTTGAAGGTATGTTTTTAAGGTTAGATGAGTTCGTTCAATTATACCCTGTGCCATGGTATTATATGGGATACCTGTTTTATGTCCAATATTAAAGTGTTCGCAAAATTTCTGAAAAGACTGGCTGGTATATGCAGGGCCATTATCTGTTTTAAGTATCTTGGGGATTCCCATGTGAGCAAAAGCTTGAAGACAATGTTCAATAGCATGCCTGCTTGTCTCCCCAGATTGTAAAGAAGCCATAATATAACCTGAGCAAGATCAACATTCACATGTATATACTTCATTTTCCCAAAATCATTAAAATGAGTGACATCCATTTGCCATATATGATTAGGTATCAAGCCCCGTGGATTCACTCCCAAATGTGGAACAGGTAACAAATGACCACATTCTGTACATTGCTTTACAATCATTCGGGCTTGCTCTCTAGTTATTTTATGCTTCAATCGTAAGGTAGTGCTATTCAGATGGAATTTATTATGATCAAGTTGAGCTTGTTGAATAGGTGTGGTTTCCGTAGTGGATAAAACAAGTGCTTTATCCATGAAATCATTTCCTTGAGACAAAGGTCCAGGCAAGCCAGTATGAGCACATACATGGCCAACATAAAAGGGGTGTGTCCTCTGAAGAATAATATGTTGTAGCTGATGAAATAACTGTCCTGCTCTGGTGCAAGCACTAATTTGATCAGCAGTCTCCAAAAATGGCAAGGAATTAGCCACATATGCACTATCTGTGTACAAATTGAATGCTTGAGAAAAGTGTTGAAAAACTGCAAGAACTGCTACTAATTCAGTTAATTGTGCTGACAGACCAGGGACATCAAAAGTCACTGGTTCAGTGACATAATATCCTGCCTTCCCTTTGGAAGTTCCATCAGTAAATATCGTTACAGCATTTTCCAAAGGCTGGAATTTGGTAACTTTAGGAAACACAACCTCATGCTTTTGTAAGAAATCTATTAATTTATTTGTAGGATAGTGATGATCTATAATCCCAAGAAAGCCTACTTGCGAGAGAAGCCAATTAGAATCATTCCCATCCACCAAACCCTTTGACTTTTATCAAAAGGTTGAATAATGTGGTCAGGTTCTATGCCTAAATAAGTGACTACCTGTTTTCACCCTATCATAATTAATTTAGCTATAGCATCATAATAAGGAGTAATAACCTTAGATGGACTAGAAGATAAGTGAACCCACATGATTGGGTGTCCTTGTCATAACAACCCTGTAGGCGTAACCTTTGTGGCAAATATAAGTAAATATAACGTGCTATTAGGATCAAAATAAGTAACAAATTGTTCTTGGATGGCATGCTCAACAACTTTTAAAGCTTTTCGAGCCTCAGGAGTTAATTCCCGAGAAGAAAGAGGAGCAGGATTTCCCCTCAAAATATCAAACAAAGGTTTTAACTCTCCAGTAGTCAACTTCAAATGTGGACGCAGCCAATTAATATCTCCTAATAATTTCTGAAAGTCATTAAGTGTTTTAAGACCATCAACACGAATCTGAATTTTTTGGTGGCCAATAGTTTGTGGGAACAACTTGAACCCCAAATAATCATAAGGTTCTAAGGTTTGGACTTTTTCAGGAGCAAGTTGCAGCCCAAATTTATGCACCTGTTTTTTCAAACAACTAAAACATTGTAACACTTCTTGGGCTTTTTGACCAGCCAATAATATGTCATCCATGTAATGTATAATATACATTTGAGGCCAAGAATTTCTGATAGGTGATAAGACTGTAGCAACAAACTTTTGACACAGAATAAGACTATTGGCCATTCCCTGCGGAAGTACCCACCAATGATATCTTTTCATAGACTTCTTAAAATTAACAGAAGGTACACTGAATGCAAATCTTTGACAGTCCTCAGGATGTAGGGGAATAGTAAAAAAGCAACCTTTTAAATCTAAAATCAGTTTATAAAATCCCTTTGGAATAGCAGCCGGGGAGGGCAGTCCACCACTAGGACATTCTGAGGTTCCTGCACTTGCCAGGAAGTGACCTTCTTTACTCACCTGGTAAGGCTGCTGGGAATCTTGTAAGCAAGGTACTAGGACAGTTTCTCTAAGGGGCTCTGTTGGCTCCATGAAGTCAACCTCAGTTCCTTAAAGCTGTCCGTTAACATGAGTTTACACATGTGTCTCTCAGGAATAGTATTCCAGTCAAAGCCTCGGTAATATAACTAGTGTTTTTAATTGGTCTTCTTACAAGGAAAGCAGATTCTTATTGAACTTATGCAAACAAACATACTGCTATGAAATATAAAAATAGTTATTGAAAGTTGTTAAATTCTGGAGGGGTCAGGTAGAGAGAAAGATAAATGTTTCAATTCTGCTTACAAAGGTATTGTCATTTACTAAACTTGTCAGTTTAAGTGAAAAGGCTTAAAACACTTCATCAGTAACACTTGAAACAAAAAAACCACAAAATCATCTTCTTTAGTTTACTTAATCTTATGTAAGTACTTGTTCTGCTGAAATCTAGTTCTTTACCAGTTTAGGAGTAATAAAACAGTGATTATAAATGACAAATGACTTGTAAATGAGAGTGGCTAAAGATCTAATGAGAGCTTACTATAAGACAGTTGACATAAGGAAATTTGGATATTTTTGCAACACAGAACATCCAGCAACAAGTTTGGCATCATTCTCTTTGACAGTGCTTTCCAGGTAATTAAGCAAGTGATTATATATCGATAAATAAGCCGAATTAGCCACATACTTTCTCTAATGAAGAGAAAATTTCTCTGACATTTTTCATGGGCCCTCTGGAAAATACCAGAGTTACTTACAGGTAAAAGTACCCTTTTTTGAATTTGATTTCAGAAAGTTGTCAGAAGAGTTTCTTTGGTACTTGCTTAAATAGGATTATAGGTATTTAACCAGAATGACAATAAAAAGGCTTAAATGCAAATACAGGTTACTCAGTTGTTAACAACACTTGACTTACAGTCTTTTTAATATGAAGATTTCACTTTCTTAAATACTCAGAGAACTCATTGAGACTTTAAGCATGAGAAACTGCTTTGATAAAAACAATTAGAAAGTTCTTTGCAATTTGTCAACATTAAGAGCAGGCTAACAGTCTAAGACAATTTTGTCTTTTTTTTTTTTTAGGTGTTCACCCTTCTCATGTGTGTTTTTATTTTTATTTTTTATTTTTTTTATTTTTAATATAATTTATTTTATTATCATTAATTTACAATTACATGTGTAATATTACGATTATTAAACTACCCCTTCATCAGGTCCCCCCCACCAACCCCATTACAGTCACTGTCCATCAGCGTAGTGAGATGCTATAGAATCACTACTTGTCTTCTCTGAGTTGTACTGCCCTCCCCGTGCCCCCCCAACATTACATCTGCTAATCGTAATGCCCCTTTTTCCCTCTTATCCCTCCCTTCCCGCCCATTTTCCCCAGTCCCTTTCCCTTTGGTAACTATTACTCCGTTCTTGGGTTCTGTGAGTCTGCTGCTGTTTTGTTCCTTCAGTTTTTTTCTTTGTTCTTATACTCCACATATGAGTGAAATCATTTGATACTTGTCTTTTTCGGCTTGGCTTATTTCACTGAGCATAATACCCTCTAGCTCCATCCATGTTGTTGCAAATGGTAGGATTTGTTTTCTTCTTATGGCTGAATAATATTCCATTGTGTATATGTACCACATCTTCTTTATCCATTCATCTACTGATGGACACTTAGGTTGCTTCCATTTCTTGGCTATTGTAAATAGTGCAGCAATAAACATAGGGGTGCATCTGTCCTTTTCAAATTGGGCTGCTGCATTCTTAGGGTAAATTCCTAGGAGTGGAATTCCTGGGTCAAATGGTATTTCTATTTTGAGTTTTTTGAGGAACCTCCATACTGCTTTCCACAATGGTTGAACTAATTTGCAGTCCCACCAGCAGTGTAGGAGGGTTCCCTTTTCTCCACATCCTCGCCAACATTTGTTGTTGTTTGTGTTTTGGATGTTGGCCATCCTCACTGGTGTGAGGTGATATCTCATTGTGGTTTTAATCTGCATTTCTCTGATGATTAGCGATGTGGAGCATCTTTTCATTTGCCTGTTGGCCATCTGAATTTCTTCTTTGGAGAAGTGTCTATTCATGTCCTCTGCCCATTTCTTAATTGGATTATTTGCTTTCTGTTTGTTAAGGGGCATGAGTTCTTTATATATTTTGGATGTCAACCCTTTATCAGATACGTTTTTTATGAATATATTCTCCCATACTGTAGGATGTCTTTTTGTTCTACTGGTGGTGTCCTTTGCTGTACAGAAGCTTTTCAGCTTGATATGACAATTTTGTCTTTTAACTGAAAACAAAATTCTAATCTTGCGTGCACCTGATATTGAGACTCCTTTGCTTTAATTTCACACAGCATGACTGTATCAACTTCCACAAACCTTCTACAACTTTCTTTTTACATTCAGAATTCTTCTTTTAAATAAACAGCTGTACTTTAGAAGTTACATTCTTTTACCCTCAACAAAATGAATTTCTATTCTTTATACTTTCTCTTATTAAACACACATCTTTTCTAGCAAGCAGAGATGTCTTCTTTATTATATTAAGTAGTTTTAATTAGAACTTAAAAATATTAGGTACTTTAACCTTCAATGAACACTGAAAAATAGGCTATTGTAAACTGTGACACCAGCATTCCTCAGATTGATACATTTATGAACACTTTTTATCATTTCTGGAAATGTGCCTTACAGCACAATTTTTACTGAGCACAAAACATCTTCATATGATTTAGCAAAACTCTAAGAATTTTGGTTACCACAAAAATTCTCAGGCTGTTTGCAGATATACACAGTTATACATTAATATACTATTATTATTATTAAGATATTTATTTGTTACATTTGTTTACACACTATTTAGCAATTATGCTAGATTACTTATAAAAACTTTGACATTACACAGAGTTAAGCTTAAGCATTTTTTCTTGAAAGATTTAACAGATAACATCAATTGAAATGACTTTAGGTAAACAGGCAGCTGATAACCATAGGGACATGTCCATTTCAGTTTAACTTAAATTAGCATTAATGCTTATTGATACCATCCAGAGGTAGAAAAACATTTTTCTTTACTAGACACATTGAGATGCAATGACTACAATTAGCAACACTTTTCATAAAAGAACACATACTCAGATAAACTGATACAAAGATACCGGGGGCAGTGGGCTTCTGGGTCGTCCCACCCACAGCTCCCTTCTCAGATAACCTCTCCTCCTGCAATTCTGCTAACTGTTCTTTTGCTTGATTAAGAACTTGAGAAGTTTTCTTATTTTTATGTTGCTCTTCTATTGCATCCTTAATCAGAGCCCACAAAGAAAAAGTTACAGGAGATGCCTGTCCATTTCTTAAAACCTCTCCAACCGTGTTCCAGACATTCACATTAATAGTTCCCTCTTCGGGAAACCAAGGACAATAAAGATCAATCTGCTTAATAAAATCATCTAAAGTTTGATGCTTAAACCCAACCCCTCGTGTTTGAGTAAAGCTTTTAACGTTCCAGTGAATGCAAACCTGCTATTGCTCTGTCCCATATTGCGCTGTCCCGCCACCCCCAGTACTTACTCCGTAACGGGTCTTTACGAAAGTACTTTTACTGTGGCATTCCAGAGCTCCAATATCACAGCTTTCTTCAAGGGGTCCCCCATTTTCAGGCCCCACGTTGGGCGCCACCTGTAGTCGTCTGCAACCACGAATCAACACGGGTACCTGAAAGGGGGCTTGAGAATGAGAGAGACAGAGACACGAGAAGAATGGAGCAAAGACAACAGTCTGATCAAGGCCCAACTTTATTAGGCAGGGCTGCAGTATTTATAGGCAGAATCAGTCCTGCCCTAGTGTCCATGGTAACACTGACGTCAGGGCATCAGCTGATTTCTCAGAAATGCTCCACTGAAGAACATGAACTTAACTCAGAAGGATACGAAACTTAACTCATGGTCAAGAGGAAATGATGTAGCAATCAAACAAAGATAATCTGTGCAGCTGCTGGGCTGCCACAGCTAGGGGTTTATCTATTTTGTTTATTTTCTTCAAGAACCCACTCTTGCTTTTATTGATTCTATTGTTTTATTCTTCTCGATTTTATTTATTTCTGCTTTAATCTTTATTATGTCCCTCCTTCTACTGACTTTGGGCCTCATTTGTTCTTCTTTTTCTAGTTTTGTTAATTGTGAGTTTAGACTGCTCATATGGGATTTTTCTTCTTTCCTGAGGTAGGCCTGTATTGTAATATACTTTCTTCTTAGCACGGCCTTCGCAGCATCCCACAGATTTTGCAGTGTTGAATTATTGTTGTCATTTGTCTCCATATATTGCTTGATCTCTGTTTTTATTTGGTCACTGATCCATTGGTTATTTAGGAGCATGTTGTGAAGCCTCCATGTGTTTGTGGGATTTTTCATTTTCTTTGCATAATTTATTTCTAGTTTCATACCTTTTTGGTCTGAGAAAGTGGCTGGTACAATTTCAATCTTTTTGAATTTACTGAGGCTCTTTTTGTGGCCTAGTATATGATCTATTATTGAAAATGTTCCACGTGCACTTGAGAAGAATGTGTATTCTGCATGTTTTGGGTGTGGAGTTCTGTAGATGTCTGTTAGTTCCATCTGTTCTATTGTGTTGTTCAGTGCCTTTGTTTCCTTACTTATTTTCTGTGTAGTTGATCTGTCCTTCAGAGTGTGTGGAGTGTTGAAGTCTCCTAGAATGAATGCATTGCATACTGTTTCTCCTTTTAATTCTGTTAGTATTTGTTTCACATATGTAGGTGCTCCTATTTGGGTGCATAGATATTTATAATGGTTACATCCTCTTTTTGGACTGACTCCTTTATCATTATGTAATGTCCTTCTTTGTCTCTTGTGACCTTCTTTGTTTTGAAGTCTATTTTGTCTGATACAAGTACTGCAATTCCTGCTTTTCTCCCTATTATTTGCATGAGGTATCTTTTTCCATCCCTTCTTGTTTAGTCTGTGAATGTCTTTAAGTTTGAAACGAGTCTCTTATAGGCAGCATATAGATGGTTTTTTTTTTAATCCAGTCCATGACTCTATGTCTTTTGATTGGTGCATTTAGACCATTTATAGTTAGGGTGATTATCTATACATATGTACTTATTGCCACTGTAGGCTTTAGATTTGTGGTTACTGAGGGTTCAAGGATAGCTTCCTTATTATCTAATAGTCTATCTTAAACCACTTATTACTCTATTTCAAATACAATCTGAACGTTCTTTTTTCCCCTCTTCTTCTTCTCCCTCCTTCACTTTTTATATATTAGGTGTCATATGCTGTACTCTTTGTGTATCTCTTGACTAACCTTGTGAATAGTTGATTTAATTTTGTGTTTGCTTAGTAATTAATTGGTCTACTACCTTTACTGTGGTTTTATTTTCTCTGGTGACAGCTATTTAGCCTTAGGAGCATTTCCATCTAGAGCAGTCCCTTTAAGAGATCTTGTAGAAATGGTTTGTTGGTGGTGAATTCTCTCAACTTTTGCTTATCTGGAAATTGTTTAATCCATGGTTCACATTTAAATGATAATCTTTCCAGATAGAGTATTCTTGGTTGGAGGCCCTTTTGTTTCATTATATTAAATATATCATGCCACTCCCTTCTGGCCTGTAAGAATTCTGCTGAGAAGTCTGCTGATAGTCTGATGGGGCTTCCTTTATAAGGATCTGTTTTCTCTCTCTGGCTGCTTTAATTACTCTCTCCTTGTCCTTGATATTTGCCATTTTAATTGTTATATGTCTTGATGTCATTTTGTCGGGTGATCTTTGTGCTTCCATGACCTGAGTGTCTATTTCCCTCCATAGATTTGGGAAGTTTTCAACAATTATTTCCTCAAAAAGCCTTTCTATACCTTTGTCTCTCTCTTCTTCTTCTGGTACCCCCATAATGCTGATGTTGTCCTGTTTGGGTTGGTCACACAGCTGTCTTATTATTCTTTCATTCCTAGAGATGTTCTTCTCTCTGTTCCTCAGCTATTTTGTTTTCCTGTTCTCTAATTTCTATTTCATTTACTTTCTCCTCTACCTCATCTAATATTTTAAATCCCTCCATTGTATGTTTCATTTCAGATACTGTATTCTTCAGCTCTCAGTGGATTTCTTTTGAGGATTTGTATCTCTTTGTTGATGTCCTCCCTGAGATCTTGAGTACTTTTTTATAAATCCATGAGCAGGTTTATGACTTATTTTGAAATCTTTATTGGGAAGATTGGTGATTTCAGTTTCACTAAGCCCTCTTTCTGGTGTTTTTCCATGAATTTTTTTTTGGACCAAATTCCTCTGTCTCTTCGTTTTTTTTGGTGTTTCTTATGGGATGATAGATTTGTGCTGGAGGTGCCCTTTAGTGCCCAGGAGCTCAATTTCCTGTGCAGGAGCCCCAGCTGTTGGTGTGCAGTTGGTGTGGCACCTGTCTGTCTTGCTCATAGTGTTCTGATTTCAGGTGGGCTGTGTTGGCCGTCAGCTGATCACAGGAATGGGGAGAATACTCTCTGGAACTGTGGTGGACAGAGCCCCCTCCCTCCAGCCTGCTGTAATGGCGGGGGCTGCAGGTGAGTAGGACCAGTGCCTGCTGGGAGGAAAGAGCTCTTGGGGCTGGGCTGTGCATGCAGGAGCACTGGTCTGCAGACTGGAGCTATCATGGGTGGAGCTGCCTTTCTCCTGGCCTGGTGTGATGGCAGGGGCCACTGGTGAACAGGACCAGCGCCTGACAGGAGGAAAGAGCTCCTGGGGCCAGCTCTTGCACGCAGTTTCCAGGCTGGGTGAAAATGGGGCTGAGCAGGTTGGGGGTTCTCCCACTGCCTACCCGGGAGTAAAGTCTGATTTACTGGACAGCCTCCCATATCTTCTGGGTGTGGTCAGATTCCAAAAAAGGAACCAATAAGCAGAAATCACCAGTCACCAGGCAGAGGTTTGGTATAAAGCACATGATTCTTCAAGGTCTAAGACAGTATAAGGGATCTTCATTCTGAGCAACTGGGTGTGTCATAAGACTTGATTAATTAATTTATTTTCCTTCCTCAGAAGAGATCCCAAGGAATGTTTCCTCCCCCTCCTTGGTGATCACCATTGCCCTTGCATGGATGTAGTCTGGGACAGAGCAAGTCCTAAGTGGTGTGCTAAATATCCAGGGGGATTAGACTCCTTACCTCCAAACTCTGAAGACATTCTTTCTTTACATTTCAGTATTTGGGGGGGGGGGGCGGCGATTTTTAAACACCAAATGTTCCCCTATAAATTAATTTACAGGTGATTCCTGATATGTACTAAATATACTTTTGCCTAAACACAAAATCTAAGAGATAAGATGGCAAAACAAATACACATTAACAAGTTTATTAAGTACTTAAGTAAAATGTAGATAAATTAATTGAAAGCTTTTAAAATTATTTAAGTTTACTATTTGAGTGAAGATGCATTAAACAGAAATTGTGCATAAACACCCTCGGGTGTGGTTGGTGGGGTCCGATGAAGGCACAGTATGCCCACACCGACTGCTTCCTGTGGTATTTTTGCCTTGTGCCCAGTGGTGCCCAGCTTGAATACACTTTCATTTAGGGGCACTTTTCACCTCACCCTTCTCCAACCACTTTCATAAACTCACAGTCCATCAGCCAGTAATCCCATGTTGGAATCCCAATTGAGGAAGTTCAGTTTCTCTCCCATAGTGCTCCTGGGCACCACACTAATCATGGGATATATATGGATGCCAATTTTAAGGCCCCAAAACACGATTAGGTACTTTGTGTGGACTACACACCTGACCTCTAAGAAGTGCTGAAGCTGTCTGTAGACCACACGATCGCATCTCTGAATGCAAAACACATTTCACAAAAGCAAAACATTCCTATGTATTCTAAGACTATCTTGTTGAATGCTCTCAAACAATCTGCTCGGTTATTTCTAGAATTTTCTTAGGCATTCACATTAGAGTTTCCACAATTCCCTTTCCCTTCCCCACTGTGTTCTTCATCATTCTAATTCATGCCCTCATTACATTTCTCTAGGCAATAAAAATTTCTTATCCCATCTTTCTAATGCTAGTTCCTACTCTTTGTAACCCAGTTCACATTTTTCTGAAAACACAGCTCTGACCTTGTCGTTTTCCTATTTAGAAACATCCTCAGGGCTAATATCAACAAGGCGATGGAAGAGGAGTCTCTGGAGTCTCCCTTCCCCCACAGACACACTGAACAGCTACACATGGATCGGTTCCCTGTTTGAAAAATCCAGAAACTGGCTGAGAGACTTTTGCAGACCAGCAGTGTGAGAAAATGCCCACAACAAAACTGGTAGGAAAAGCTGAAACACACCCTTACCATAAACCTAGTCCTTACACAGCACCATAGGATTGGGAGGGAACTCCCAAATCTCAGCTTTTCTTTGAGAAACAGAGTTTAGATCACACATGGAGAATCCCAACTTTTCTGGCTGCTACCTGAGGGTCTGGCTTCTAATTCTCCTGTCTCGGGGGGTTGGTGGGGGAGGTGATCACTAGTTCCCTGGGAGCTTGAATGGGTGTGTAGGCATTTCCTCCCTGGCTTGCTCCTCCACTAAACCCTTCTCTCTGGAAGGGTTGAATTATACACCTAGCCTCCCAACTTTTCCAGCTGCTGCTGGAAGGACTGGCTTCTAACTCACGTGTCTCTGAGAGCTGACAGGGCCTGATATTCACTAGGGCCCTGAGGGCTACAGAGAGCAAAGCAATGGTTTGGAAGAGCATGTCGTTTGAACCAGAATGCCGGCATTCACTACAGCTCTTCTCCTTGGCTCAGTGTGCAGTGACCCATCTTTGTTGCATGGGGAGATCAAGTGACATAGACATGTCAACAGCCATTGTGCATATCTGTTTCATTCTCTTCAAGTTAACATCTCAACACTTGTACCTACGGTCTTCTTTTTACTGAGCATTTAACATAGTGCTCGGTAAATATTTGTATACTAGTGAATGAGTGAACCAACAAATAAAATGAACTATGTGCTTGGAGCATAAGCGGGAACTCTAAAGTGGTTATTAAATGTGATTCACTTACAGGTGTGGTGCACCGCAAATGTGTTCGTCAATAGGATGCTCACCTGTTTTTCACCATGTCAGTGCAGGGGGGCGAGAGGAGGCTAAGGAGGGCCGGGAAAGGGTGAAGCTGCATATGAGGAACACAAAGCCCCAGAGGAAGCTGGGCTGCCTGCTCCAGCACTAAATATCGGCGAGCCTTCCTGAAGGTAGAAGAAAATAGGTTCCAGGAGCAAGAAGGGGGTTGTCTTGGGGGTCAATCTAACTGCTGCCTCTATCACCGTAGCGAGAGCAGAGTGACTGGTTCATCTGGTGAGTTCTGTCCTACCTCAGGGCTCCCTGGGAGCTGCTCATCTGGTGGCAGAGGACAGAGGAGAGGGGTGGGGCTAGCACTGGGAGCTGCTCATCTGGTGGCAGAGGACAGAGGAGAGGGGTGGGGCTAGCCTCCGGCCTCCCAAAATGCCTTCAGTCTTCGGTGTCACTGCTAAGGCAGGATTCCACTTCTGGCTCATGTTCCCTGATGTGCACCCTCTCCTGGGACCTTGTGCCCTGTACCCTGGGCCCAAAGCCCCACGTTAGTCCAGAAGTCTTTCTCATTCTGCCAGCCATATGCCTCTCCCAGTTCAGTGGCCCAGGCCTGAAAGTGTTCCTGTAATTTTAATCATTAGCCCATATTTCTCTTCCACATTTATCAATCTGGTAACATTTGTCAGTACAGAAAGATAATTTTGAAACTTCCTGGGGCAACATATGCCTTTTTTAAAACAAAAAATGTAATTTCATGTGCAAAGTAGATGTTAAGTGATGGATGGGTTCTTTGGAGAATTGAAAATCTTCATTTTTTTTAATATGAGAAATTTTATAGTGTTTGTGGGAGTCTTGCAGCAGCTCTGAGTTGCCCAGATCAGTTTGAAAACTATTGATCTAAGTGAAGTCATCTCTTATTTTTAAAACAAAATATAGGGGGAATAATGGAAGCAATATGTTTTAAGAAGATGTTACAGGTAATTGGCTCATGACTTAGCTCTGCTAGTTATTAGCTCTGTGATCTTGAGCAGGAAGAACCTCTCTAAGTTTCCATTTCTTGACATGTGAAATAGTACTAAGAACATTTACCTCGAAGTACTGCTGTGAGAACTGGATAAAGTAATATGTGTACAGTAGGTAGCATTGGGTCTGGCACTGCTCAACACGCGTTAGCGCCCTTCCCTCTTTTCAGTGTGTGATGCTTTGGTATGTGCAAAATTGTAAGGAGAGACATAGGAGAGATGAAGCACTGCAGCACATGGGCTACTGGAAAATCTCAAGAGGAGCTGCCCTTTGAACCAGACCTTAATGGTTGAAAAGTTTTGCTGACTGTTTGCTACTAATCTTCCTGCCTCCCATTTTTCCTAGTTGTTTTGTTTACTTGGGGGTAAAAATGACAAAAAAGTAAGTGAAGGGGATAAAGAGGCATAAAATTCCAATTACGATATAAATTAATCACAGGGATGAAAGTACAGAATAGGAATGTAGTCAATAATATTGTAATATCTTTGTATGTTGATAGATGGTAACTAAAGTACTTGGGGTGAGCATTTAATAAAGCAGATAACTGTTGAATCACTATGTGCTATACTTGATATCAACTATATCCAATGAAGAAAAAGAGTAAGTACAAAAGGACTCTAATCCAGTCATTTTCTGCAACTGCAGGTGGAGGGACCAGTTTTGTTTTGTTTTTGTATTATGCTAAGTCAGACAGAGAAAGGCAAATGCCTTATGATTTCACTTAAATGCAGGATCCAAAAAACAAAACAAACAAACAAAACCCAGGTGGCATGCTCAGGAGTCTGGCTTAAAGACCTGGGGTAGTGGGTGCAGTGAAGGGGGAACCCCAGTCGCCTTAAAAGCATCAAAGCTAAACGGGTGTCGCCTCCATGAGTCTGGCTTCTCCAAGCCCGCCTGCTGCCTCCCCTCCAGCTGACTGCGTCAGCCAAGCTCTTCCTCCCCAGGCCCCCTTTGGGCCAAAGCCCTCCCTCTCAGGCCTTTTTTCCTCATTGCTTGAGGTAAGGGGCAATCTGCAGAGCTGAAGGAGTTTGAAGGAACTGTAGGATCAGCCTTGTCACTCTTCCTGCATTACCCCAGAACTCCAGCTCTTCCCCAGTGGGTTCTTGTTGAACATCTGCTCTGGTTAAGCCCCACCCGTCCCTTTCACAAAGCTCCACATCCTCACCTTATTCTTCCTACAAATCTCAACCCACCCTGAGAATCCTCTAATCAAGTTCTGGAAAACAACCTTCAACATGAATGTGGTTAGGGGCTAGAACCACAGCCTGTCACTCCTTCCTCCCATCTTGCCGTCACTGTCCAACAGCGTGGGCTCTGTGGAATCATAGAGAATATCTGATGGGAGAGGATCCATTTTGAAGCTCCAAAATCAGTTTGTGATTGGTCATTTGGTGAGTTAATTTTTAGAAAGTTGATTTTCAATAAATTGAAAGTTGATTTTTCAGTTTCAGGGTGGCTATGGAGAGGGTGGAATCGGCCCAGTTCCAAGGGCCGTAGTCCTGACCACAGGCCCAGGATCAGCTAGCAGCTACATCAAGAGCAGAGCTGCACGGAGGCCCATCTGAGCTCTGTTGCTTTTGTCAAGGAGAATGGATCACAGGTTAAACCAGCCACAGAGACTTTGGCAACTGAGGGATAGAGGGAGGTGACCCTGGAAGCAGAGAACCATCATAAAAGAGAAAAATGTCACCCACCCAGTTTCCCACCACTGTAGCATTATATAAGTTTACCCTCTGTCCCAGGATGCCATTCCAAAAAGAGGGAAGAAGAGGGTAAGGAGGAGAAACCCTAAAAGATGACCTTTCCCCCCAAAAAACATCTCTTTTAAGCAGGAAGACCTGCATCAATACCTTTTATTTAAATGGCCGGTTTGGGAGTTTTCTACATCATTTGGAATTGTTGCTCCAGAGCATAATGAAACTAGTTACACACGTTTTAAAAGCTACATTTTTCACATATGTTTTAATGTGTAAATTTCAAACTATCTACAAAGGAAGAGTGATTTTAGCTTAAGATCTCCAGTTTCTTCCCAGGATATAGAGGCTGGGGCTCTGGGACTTAGAGAAGTCAGAAAATGGGAAGGGAAAGTTCCAGGGGAAGTAAGCAGCTTCCCACCACTCCAGAAGTTCCGAGCCTGAGAAGTGTGACCACTGAGACATGTGCTATGGAAGAGAGCCGCCTCGGCGTGACTGAAACAGTGTGCGCAGAGCAGGAGGTTGGCGCAAGAGACGGCATCGTGTGTCAGCACACACTTGCACCCCTTCTCTGTGCAGGATATTCTGGGGAGAGAACTAGATGTTTGAATTCTTGCAGTAATGTGGGTGGTAATGATCTATTTAATTACTAGGAAAGGATCACCCCAAAAAGTTGAAGATCATGTGAACACCCATATTGCACCTCAGTATAATGGATTTTCTTCTTCTTCCCCCTTCCACCTCGTATTTGTGCACTGCCTTCCATGATTGAAAGACTGAAATATTCCTGATGGCCAGAACCATAATTGTGTTTCCAGAGCTTAGCATGGTGCCTGAAGCAGAATCGATTAAAAGTAGTTAAATACATTAATATATATATATATATATATATATGCAAAATAGATTTAAGGTCCAAAATTGAAACAGTGGAAGGCAAGATCTCCCTCTGGTGGAATTCCTAGGTAGTAACAGGAAAGGACCCATGGGCCCAGGCAAGGAGGCCGTTTAAATGCAGAATCTAAGAAAAGGAATGAATGGCCAGGTGGGAGCCAGCCAGGAGCACCCAGAATGGCGCTCATAGAAATATAATGGAAGTCATATATTCAATATCAAATCTGCTGGTAGCCATATTATAAAAGTAATGAGAAACAAGTGAAATTAATTTAATAATATATATGTAAGACCCAACATATCCAAAATATTGTCAATTGAATATTAACCAATATAAAATTATTAATGATTATAAAATTATTATTAATATAAAATTATTTGCAATATATATATATATATTAGAAAGTCTTGGAGTCCAGTGGTTGTATAGTATATCTCAAATCATACTGGCCCTATATGAGTACTCAGTGGCCAGCCGCATGTGGCAGGTGGCTGCTGTATTGGACAGCACAGTCCTAGAGAAAAGGGGTCATGTCCTGCTCTTATCTGTGTTCCCATGGCAGGACACAGTGCCCAGGACACAGTAGGTATTCCATCAATATTTATTTAATGAAAAAATACCTCCTAATGTCTACATCAACTTATTAGGGTCCGGAAAACATGGTAGATACGAACAACTACGTTTACCTCAAAATCAACTTCTTAGACAATTTAGAGTAAGTGAATTTATGTCATATGCAAAGAATAGTACATTTTTCCTGAACAAACGGCTAAGCTGCATTTTCCCAGCCCTGTGGCCCCTAGGTGTGGTCATTGTTTAGTTCTTGCTGATGGAACGGGAATAGAAATGCATCTCCGAAGCAGTGAGAATGTCTGTGCTTCCCAGGCTCTCTCCTGTCTGCAAAGCTAGAAACGAAGTTCTTTTTAATAGCGGAGATGCAAGATGAAGATAGTTTGGGCTCCTGGGGCACTTTTTAGAGAAAAGCTACAGAGAGCATCCAGCCTGCCTTGAACTGTACACAGGTAAAAAATAAATGTGTGTTTTGTTAAACTACTGAGGTTTCAGTGTTTGCTGCAGAGGCAAGTTTGCTCACTTTGATACATGGACTGAGATACACTTTGATACATCATACCAGTCAGAAGACAGATGGGCAGAATGAATCAAAAACAAAATCTATCTTGATGATATTTTCAAGAGCTACATTTAAAGCATCAGTGCACACAGTGAAAACAAAAGAATAGCAAAAAATATATCAAACAAATACTAACAAAAAGAAAGCTGTGTAGTGTGTTAATATCAGACAGAATAGGGTTTAAGACAGAAAGATTGTCAGTATAATTGGGAAAAAACTCCAACTCACTGAGACTATAATAATCTCTAAACATATAGACAGCAAAAATTGATTTAAAAAACAGAAACAAACAGAAAAATCTACAGAGTTGTAGATTTAAATACACCACTCTAGGTTATTTATAGGTCAGCCCCAAAGTAAGGAAAGATAGTATAGATCAGAACAACAAAGTCAATACCCTTGACCCAGAAACATTCATAAAGTCCTGCGTCCCACAGTCAGAGCACATGTGCACATTTATAAATACTGACCGCACTCCAAGGACATAAAGCAAGTATCAGGAAGTTTCTAAAATGTACCCTGCTGATGTGATTCTTGGATTATAATGCCATTAAATTAGAAATTCATAACAGGAAAACCCACACATTAAAAAAAACATGTATTTTGAAATAAAAAACACTCAATGTCCAACTGCCACTAAAAGAAGCAATATTCTTTGTCATGAGCGTTCCGTGACTTACCGATCTCTTGTCCCATATTCTGCGGTTCCACCTCCCACCTCAAAGGAAAAATGTGGTAAGGGACCTAAGCAGGGCAAGGCTGAGCAGTGATCATTCACTCATGCACAAATACCTATTGTGCATCCACTCTGTGCTAGGCATTATTCTAGACATTGGGGAATAGAAACAAAAAGAACTAAGGTTAGGGTTCCCCATAAACTGTGTCCCCCACACCCTTTAGTAGTAGGAATTTGGTTAATTTGAAGTCAGAAGCCATCATCTGCTGCACTCAGGGTAGGAATCCCTTACTCATCCAGGAAGGTATTAGATCAGCTTTTTGCTAGAAGGCAGTCCACAGTTTGGCTGCCCAAAAATCACCTAGGAAAGTACTAAAAACATAGGTCCCCTGGCCCTACCCTTGCCAAGGCTACTCTAACTCAGGTCAGGATGGAACCCATGAATCGGTATTTTTAACAAACTCCCCAGGTGATTCTCATGTGTAGCCAGGTTTGTAACCACAGACTCATATGATTTCTTAGATCCCTTCCAAGTTGAAAAGCATTGATTTCATGATATTTGACAAATTGCCTTCAGATATTTGGTTAGATTTCTCCTTACCTAGATAGACAGCTTTATATATACTTTTCACGTTGGACCAAATTCTGCCAGTGCCTCCCATTGGCTGAGCCGAACCAGAAGCGAAATGCAAAAGTGACACATTCCCCTCGAGTCCCCCTCTAGGCAGCATGGAGAAGGGTGCCCAGGGCACTTGTGGGGACAAACGGAGGTCATCCATCACCCTCTGTCCTCAGAACAGTCCACTGAAGCTCCTTACAGCTCTTCTTACAGGAACCATCTCTAACAATTACAGTTTTTCTCACAGTGAAATAAAGTAACATTTTGGGAAGTGATTTAAAGGTGCAAAGGATTTTTATTCTATTGTGTATCCAAGATTTCCCTTTTAAAGTTTCTTAGTAAAGTTTACATTATTTTTTTTATTCCAAATTTGTCTGTAGAAACTCATAGGGAGACTGTTTCTCTAACCCCAGGGCTCAAGACGGAGAAATGATTCGCTGGAGCTCAGCTGCGCGGTGCTCTGATGGCCTCGGAGGGTCTGGGAGGATGTGGGGATGGTCGACCTAAGCTCCTCCCATCCCCCGCCCCCGAAATCTGAGCCTCCTGTAAGCCTGCCTTCCTGGTGAGAGTGGGCCCAGTGAATTCTCTTCCCCCAGGACTCTTTACTCTACTTCTTTACTCAGCAACAGCTACGTTAGCTCGGAGAATTTCTCTGATTGGCTGAATACAGCAGGGGTCTCCCCCATCCTAGAATTCGTTTGCTTCCTCTTTACCTCCGCCTTGTTCCTTTACCCCGCACATACACACCTAATGAGACTTATTTGGTTAAAGCACCAGAGGGCAATGGTCTTCGGTGGGAGCCTGGTCCTGGGACTCCACACCTTGATGATCCTCCTGAACTCCCAGGAATCTAGGACCATCAAGGGTGAGTGTTGAGAGTGATGGGTGAGGAGAGGAGATTTAGGGCAGCGGTTACAGGAGAAACCAGAGACCTTAGAGTGTGAAATGTTCCCTCCCTCTCTGGTTTATGGGCACCTTCCTTTACCAGGAGATCCCCAATCCCTCTCAACTCTATCACATCCTTTCTGGACCTAAAGGCAAGTGCCACTCAGCCCAGCCGTGCCAGGGTCATGTTCGTGTTCAGGCTTCTTCAGGTTCAAGTGTTTCCCCAATTCCTTCCTTGTCTCAGAGACCCTGACCTCCATCCTGCTGCCATCCAGCACCCAGACTTCTCTACCGCTTCCTGGCTTGGAGTGTGTCCATTCTAAGCCAGCTCTATTGCAGTATTTATCATTGTGCTGATAATTACTGTTTACCTGTCTATCCTGCTCCATACATGAGCTCCTTGTGGGCAGATGTCCCTAGATGGCAAACCTGTATCTCCCTGGGGCCTGGAATCGTGCCGGGCACATGGTAGTCCGTCAATGACTGTTGAACAAATCATTTCATAAAATTCTAAAAGACTCTTACTAATTGAAACCTAACCCCTAATTTCCAGAAAATCAAACATTCAGTCATAATGCTTTGAGATGGGAGAGCTGGGAGGTGAATCTTGAGCTTCTGACTCCTTTCCCAGCTCTCTGCACTACCTCGGCTGCCTTTTCCTACCCTTTGGTCTCTGAGTCACAAATCTGAATTCTTCTCCTGCCGGCCACCACCTGTGTTTCCTCACACCCCCCTATGCTGCATCTCTGTGCCCAAAGCCTCACCTGGGCTCCTGCCCTGAGTCGCCTTCCCCCCACCCTCCCCCAAGCCCCTCCTCTCCCACGCAGGACCTGGTCGCGCCCAAGATTGAACTCTGTGGATCCCAAGCATGGACCTAGGCAGCCTCTCCTCTTCCCAACCTGGTGTGCCAGGCGGCACCCGTGCCTCTGTTAGGAAGGAAGGAACTTGGCTCGGTGTCGCAGGGCAGTCAGATATAGTGAGACGAGAAACCAAAGTCAAGAAAGCAAAGTTAGTTTTAATACACTTTGCATAGAGTCACAGAGTGGGCCTGCCTAAGGTGAGACAGGCCTGGGTGCCCATCCTGAGGCTTCCTTCATGTGGTTTCAGCAGGGCACAGGAGTCCCTGATGGACAGCTCTCAGCTTTCTAGGCCTGTTCTGATGGATGAAATGAGGACAGGGGCTGTGCCAGGCCTGTGCTTCTGATGTTTCTTATATGGGGAGACCCTGGACATTTCCTGAGTCACTCTTGGACCCTGTGGCCTCATCTGATTAACTCTCTGAGTCATTTCTGGCTCTCTGGCTCTATCTGATCAACTTCCTGAGTCATTTTTGGGGGGCTTTCTCTCCTTTCCATCCCGCTCATTTCTGTCTTTCTGCGTAACGCCTCTGTGCCGGCAGGTGTGCTGGGACGGGCCCGTTTCCCTCCGTCCTATCCGCCACCCCACCCAGTAACCCTTCCACTCTCCAAGGGCCAGCTCAGTGCCCTAATAGGACTGTGTCCCACACAGCACCCAGGAAGGATATGTTACCAGGGTGGATTGTGGAATTCCCCAGTTCTTGTCTTCTCCATGGAAATAATTGTTAGAGACTCAGCAGAAAGTTAAAGCCGCAAAGGGTTTTTTATTTAGCAAAGAGAAAGAAAAGCTTGCTGCTGAGATAGAGGAGTGGACTGACCCTGAGGGTGGGTAGCAGCCCACTGGGGCTGGTTGGTTTGTTTTCACTGCAGGGTTTTAAAATGTGTCTTTTTATGGGGGTTTATTTAGTTTCCTCCCAACTATTTTGTCATCCTTACATCATCCTTTGGATCTGTCTTGCTTCCTCCCTGTCAGCCTTGTAGTGGCAAGTTTGTGTTCATCATTTTCCCCCCACGCGTCTGAGCGAAACCCAGGTGGGACCAAAACCTTGATGTAAATGACATAATAATGATGTTATAATGGCCCCGGGACATTGGCGACATGGTCTTCCTTAAGCCCACATGCTCTAAAATTGGGAAAGTCCCGGTGACCCCTATCTTTCGCTTATCAGTGTGTGCTGAACAGCAAAAGAGTTGGTCTAAAGGAGACGGGGTCACTGGATGGAGACTGGGTGGCCTGCCGCCCTCCTTTCTCCCCTTGGGCTCTAGTCTATCTAACTGCCCACTCTCTCAGGCTCCATGCAGCACATGCATGGATGCGCTTGACGCATTTTCTTTTTCCTCCTTGACCCTGGTCTCCACATGCAGCTGACCACATGGGCTCCTATGGACCAGCCTTCTACCAGTCCTATGGTGCCTCGGGTCAGTTTGCCCATGAATTTGATGGGGAGCAACTGTTCTCTGTGGAGCTGAAGAAGCGGGAGGCTGTGTGGCGTCTGCCTGAGTTTGGCAACTTGGCGCACTTTGACCCGCAGGGTGGGCTGGCCAGCATCGCGGTGATCAAAGCCCATCTGGACGTCTTGGTAGAACGCTCCAACCGCACCAGAGCCACCAATGGTACCTGGCTATCTCTTTGCCCCCCTCATCCCATCCCCACTCCGGTCAGGTAGGGTGGCCCCAAGAAGCCCCCTCCCGGCCTCACGAGCCCCTCTGTGCTCTGCATGCAGCTCTCTGGGATCTGACTCCTGCTTAGCCCCTTTATTTCACAGGAGGCTCTATATCTCCCAGACTCCCTTTAGCACCTCTGCCTTTTAGAGGAATGACCCTTCCTGCCTGGACTCCCCCCCTCAGGGACCCGGTGTGGTCAGGGACCACGGGACCCCTAATGCCCGCACCGCCCTCCTCCACATCTCCCTCTGTCTGCCCCCTCCTGCCCAGCGGTTACCATACCAGAGCACCCCCACCTGCACATGGCTGCATGAGAGGAAACCTCCCCCCATCCCAGTCCTGGTGAGGCCTCCCTTCAGGGGTGAGCCTCCAGGATTCAGGGCCTCTTTCCTTCTAGTGACTCCAAGGGTGACCGTACTCCCCAAATTTCGAGTGGAGGTGGGCCAACCCAACGTCCTCATCTGCATCGTGGACAACATCTTCCCCCCTGTGATCAATATCACCTGGCTGCGCAATGGTCAGACGGTCACCCAGGGGGTGGCCCAGACCAGCTTCTATTCCCAGCCTGACCATCTGTTCCACAAGTTCCACTACCTGACCTTCGTGCCCTCGGCGGACGACTTCTATGACTGCAGAGTGGAGCACTGGGGCCTGGCCGAGCCGCTCCTCAGGCACTGGGGTATGAGCCCCGCCCCAGCCACCGTTTTCGAACCCGTTTCCTGGACTCTAACATCCTTTCTCTGTACCCTCTGACGTTCTTTTCTCTCCCAGAGCCCCAGGTGCCTATCCCACTGCCAGATACCACAGAGACCCTGGTCTGTGCCCTCGGCCTGGCCTTGGGCCTGGTGGGCTTCCTCGCGGGCATTGTCCTCATCATCACAGGCACATGCCTGTCCAGAGCCTGCAGGTGCAGATGCCCCGGGAGTCTGGGGAGGAAAGTGGGTGAATGGATAGGATCGGGATGGACGATCAGGGGTTCCGTGGGGAGGGATGGGCTCAGAGAAGGGTGGTAGAGACAGTGGTGGGCAGGGGCTAGATGAGCAGAGGCGAGGGGAGCAGGTGAGGTTTTGGGGAGGTGGGCAACCAGAGACAGGATCAGAACTGCAAGCTTGAACAACCTTGGTCAAATGTTTTTTCCTTTTTAGGAAACAACCTTTCTGAGAGGCCAGACTGTGGGAGACCCTATGGATTCCTCACAAGTTTCTGACAGCTCTTGCGTGCTCAGTGCCGCTGCCTACTGACTTGGAATGAGATCAGCCTCTGTCCTATGGGTCTCCTCCTTTTGGCCCCAGTACTCATGGCAGGATTTGTGGGGTACCAACTAGCTCTCCTTCCTGCTCCCAACACACACACACACACACACACACACACACACACACACACGCTCTTGCTCTACCCAAAGCTCTGGTCAGCTAATTCTTTAGTGGTGTTTGCACTGTATCCTTTTTATGAGCTTTGGCCAATTCTCCCAGGGCGTGAGGGATGCTGGGACCTGGGAGGGTCCAGGTGATGACTATTGAGTCTGACCACCTGGTACTGGGGATGGGCAGTCCCCTCAGGCCAGCCCAGCTGTGTCTTGCTCCATTTGACTCATCACTTTGGGGCCCATTGTGAGTTACTTGTGAATGGGCCATTTCACAAGGGCTTCATGAAATTTACCTCCTGAATTCAGATTTGCCCCAAGAAGGGTGGAGGATATCCTGTTCATTGCAGTTTCCCTCAACCAATGACAGTCCTGCACGGCACCAGGAGTGGAAAGGTTCATGGGAATTCCACTGCGGTCTGTATTTACTCCATAATGAAGGGGGCATTGGTATCCAGCCACGACCTACAGTGTCATCTTTTTCTACCTTCCCTAGAGTCTCATGTATGACAAAGAGAAGTCCAAGGCTTGGATAAGATAGCTACTTCCTTGATCGGGGTCAATCATATCAGACCAAGGGTAGCAGAGTAGATCTGAAAGCGATCTGGTAAGAAAGGACATCGAAGAGAGATTCACCTGAACTCTCCCTAAATACATGGCCTGGACGATTTTAGTTTACTGTATCCAAAATTAAAAATATGCACAGAGAGATAAGTAACCATACAAAGTAGTTTATGTCAAGTACCAAAGGAGTGGTACAAATTAGTAGTTTACAAACTGGATCATATGTAAGAGTCCCCTGGGAATCTTTTAAAAAGTACAGGCTTTATCCAGATCTACTGAATTAAAATCTTAAGGGTGGGGGTGGGGCTGACAGGAAGTCTGAAATTTTTAGCAAGCTCCAGGTGATGCTGATGCAGTCAACCTTGACATAGATTGTGTTCTGGTAACTGGGACCCACTGACATAGTCTGGTGCTGTTACTGAAGGTCATTGGAAGGGGACCCCTGAGGTCTGAGGTGGTCTAGGAAGGCTTTCTGGAGAACCTGGGTCTTTCGGACATGAAACTTGAGCAAAATGCAAGTAGGGTCAAGACAGGGATTTTAATCGTGAGCATTTGGTCCTGGAAAAGAAAAAAACCAAGAGGTTATGGGGACTCTGTGGACTTCACGAGAGAGAATATTTTGGGAGAAATCAGTGGCCAAAGAACACTCTGTGGAAGTGGGGGAGGATTGTTCTAGTCAAGACTTTTGTTTGCCAGCAACAGAAACCCTCTTAAAATGATCACAGACAGGAGAGGTTGTTTGCAATAAAGACATAGGAGTGGCACCCAGAACCCAAGGGACGGTCTAGCCAGGGAGCAGAACTCAGAACTGAAGTGCTGGTTCAGAGCAGCCCCTCTTGGGCCACCTGGTCTGTGTTCTCCAGGCGCCTCTGCATGTTAGACGCATTAGCCACTCTCTTGGACTGACTCTCCAGGTCTGCTGATCACCGCAGCTCTCCCCACCTATTCCTCACCCCGTCACAACTTTAAATTCTTGGAAAAACAAATGACCGCCCAAACTTGGGGCACGTGTCCATCCCAGTCCAATGCACTGTGACCAGGGGCACAAGTTCCAATGCAAACATGGCTGCGGACCCAGCTCTGAAGTGAGGGGTTGGCTCATTCTCAGAGAAGGAAGGGTGGGTTGGCCCTGGGAAGACTCCACAAGACCTGCCTGTTCCCAGTGTGCCCTGATCTCTGCTGGTTTTTTGCTTAAATGTGAACTCAGTGCATCCTTGGAAAAGTATTTCTCTGATCTCTGTCTTAATGTTTAATGAAGTCATTAGAAGTGTTTTCCTTTGAACAGAAATGTGCTTTTTTCATATATATGCATATGTCACCCAGAAGTCACTAGAACTTCTAGGAACAATTCCATATCCTTTAGATTTATGTATCTGCCTTCATACTTACATTTTTCTTCTTGTTGTCTCAAAGTAAACAGTCTACCATTAAAATAATTGTCTTCCTGCATTCTTGGTCTGACTCCCTTCAGTCTCTTGTAGGATAGGCATTCAATAGTCTCCTCCTCTTCAAACTCCGTCTTTGCAAAGTTCCTCCCTACAGACAATAAACATCTCTTTCATATACGGAGAACAGCAAATCCCCTTTGTCCTATAACCCTACCTCCCACCCCTAAGCTCCTCCCACTCACTCTCTCTGAAAGAATGTTCTGCATGGGCTACCCCTGATCCCCTCTTCTGTTCTACTTTTTCTTTTCCTTTTTATTTTTTCTGGGTACATGCTGTGTATCATGTACCATGCATACATTGTACCTTCTAATCCCCAAATAATTCTATCTGGTAGATCCTAATATTCCACTTTCAAATAAGAGGGAACTGAGGCTTAAACAAATTCAATAACTTGTTCAAAGCAGCACAACTATAAATGTTAAATCTGGGAATAGAATTCAAGTCTGACTCCAAAGCCCATGCCTTTCATGTTTTAACAGGTTTAATGCAGAGAAATGACCCCATGCGTGGACCAGGAGGTGGCAGGGCAGGCACGGACATACTCAGAATTTTCATAAGACAGCTGAGTGCAGTTATTCATTTCAACTACCCAATATTAGGAATGTCTGTGTACTGTTCCAAAAGGGAGCTTGAGAAAATACCAGTAGCTCTAATATATGTTTAATGAAACGGGCCCATTGTAGTTGCTGAATCGCTGTACCTTCAGTTCATCTATGCATCAATCCCTCCAGCTGACTCAGTGAGCAACTCATGTTGCTCGAGGTGGGGGTGGGGGTGCAGCATGACAAAGCCAGGCATAGTGTCTACCTCCAAAGGCTGTACTTAGTGAAGGAAACATATAAGCCACCGGGAAAAAGGTTATTTAATGATAAATATGAAGCCTGCAAATTGTGATGAATTCTAGGAAGAAAATGAAATAGAATGAAGGATCTGATAAGCCATGACAAGGAGGCGTGACCTGCACCAAGATGTTATTTTATGAAGACTGACCAGAGATCTGAGGAATGAGTGTTCCAGAAAGAACAGAAGCACAATGGTCCTAAAGGCAGAACAAACTCATGCTCCCAGGAAGGGAGCTAAGTAATGCTATTTTACTCAGAACTTTCTGTTTCTTCCCCTTCACAGGTTGGGGTTTTTGTTCTTTATAACTAAATGCTTTATTCATTTGATTCATTTGCTTACATTCCTTTTATTTTTTATACCTTTTGACTCCCTTCACCCATTTTTCCCACCTCTTCACCCCCGCGCCTTTGGCAACAACCACTCTGTTCTGTATCTATGAGCTTGGTTGTTTTGGTTTTTTCATTTATATTCCACATGTAAGTGAGATCATGATATTTGTCTTTTTCTGTCTGATTTATTTCAGTAGCATAATGTCTTCAAGTTCCCATCCATGGTGTCACAAATGGCAACATTTCTTTCTTTTTTACAGCTGAATGATACTGCATTGTGCGTGTGCTCACATGAATGAGAGTGTGAGCATTTACCACATTTTCTTCATCCATTCATCCACTGATGGACATTTACGTTGTTTCCATATCTTGGCTGCTGTAAATAATGGTGCAATGAACATGGGGTACACATATCTTTTCGAATCAGTGTTTCTATTTTCTTCTGGTAATGCTGAATAATATCAATTTTTAACAAAGTTGTATTTAATACATAGTTTAAAGAGTCAAATAGTTCTACAAGATTTACTAAAAATGTCCAGTCTCCTGGCCTCTTTCCCACCACATCCTTGCCCCTGGCAGTGATAACTTTCAATGTTCTTAACTTATTCTGTTGGTATTCCTTCTGTCTCTAAAGAACATGTTTATGTTCCTACATCTTGGTTTTTCAGCCTTACGTTTTATCTCTTTACTTCTTACTATGGAGGAGGATTTAGATTTTTTTTCCTCCTCATACTATACACATGCCCCTTTCCCATAATATAGTTATGTTGTCACTTTGGCTAGGTTGAAGCAGTGTTTATATTATTATGACCAAGTAAAGGTTATTCACAGCCAAACCATAGAGTAAACCATGTTTGTTCTTCCTTTCCTAGACATGCTTTTGTTTTCCTGAATTGAATAATTGTCATGTTTTCTCTTTTCTCTTATTTGTACATATTGTTACTGAATCACAAGTTTCCTCACAATACAACCAGACCCACTGGGTATTCTATCAAATTTTCTGTCAGATAAAACTCTCCCTGGACCTTCTGCCTGCTCCAGTCTTAACTAGTTGACTTCAATGACACAGCTGTCATCCTGGGCTCATCCTTCACTGTCCATGTCAGAATTTATTTGCTCTCTGTGTTGGATCTTTTCTTTCTTATATCTGGCAATTACCCTTTGTGGCCTACTGCCTAATTTTAGAGATGCACATCCTGTAAATGTTTCCTGAGAAAGTGCTTATGAGGCAAATTTTAATGCTTTGCCTGTCATAAAATGTATTTATTCTATTCTCACACTTGAACAATAGTTTGGTTGGGTATAAAATTCAAGGTTTGAAATAATTTCCATCAGAATTTTCAAGTCATTTCTCCATAGTCTGTTAGCGTCCAGTGCTATTGTTGAGAAGCCAAAAGGCATTCAGAGTCCTGAAACTTGTATGTGATCTGCTGTTTTTTCTCTTTGGTAGCTTTTAGGATATTTTCCTTTTCCCTTCCTCCAGCTTTAAATTCCTATGGGTGCTCCATTACCCACAGTGTGAAGATGATTCTCAGATTGTCCCCAATCTACCTTTTTAACCTTATTTTTAATAACAGTCCTGAAAATAGTCAGTGAGAAGTCACACAAAACTCTCTATGCGTTTACTTCTCCCTACCTTTGCACATACTATCCTCCATGCCAGACCTGCCTTCCTTTTCCAATCAACCAAAATCTTATCTGTCCTTCCCCAGATCCAAATTCGATAACACTTCTGTGAAGCCTTCCTAGTACCAGACTATGATATTTTGCTCCTTATTTCACTGGTTTATACCACATTCTGCCACATATCAGTGTTACCTGTTTATGTATCTTCCTTTGCCACTCCTCGAGGGCAAGAGAAGTCTGTGTCTTACATTCCCAACACCCTTCCTATTATCTGGAATTTATGAGGCATTAAAGCATTGTAGAATATATATAATTCCATTTTATGTGCTTCAAATCCAGCCTGCTCCCACTGTTCAGCAGCTGGTTTTAATAACATTTGTTTTATTTATTATTTTATTTTATTTTTTTGGTATCTTTAATATACACTTACATGAACAACATGTGGTTACAAGATTACACCCATTATCAAGTCCCCACCACATACCCCATTATAGTCACTCTTCATCAGCATAGTAAGATGATATAGAATCACTACTTCTCTGTGTTATACTGCCTTCCCCGTGCCCCCCTACATTATATGTGCTAACCATAATGCCCCCATTTCCCCTTATCCTTCCCTTCCCACCTATCCTCCCCAGTCCCTTTCCCTTTGATAACTGTTAGTCCATTCTCGGGTTCTGTGAGTCTGCTGATGTTTTGTTCCTTCAGTTTTTGCTTTGTTCTTATACTCCATAGATGAGTGAAATCACTGGATACTTGTCTTTCTCCGCCTGGCTTATTTCACTGAGCATAATACTCTCTTGCTCCATCCATGTTGTCGCAAATGGTAGGATTTGTTTTCTTCTTATGGCTGAATAATATTCCATTGTGTATATGTACCACATCTTCTTTATCCATTCATCCACTGATGGACACTTAGATTGCTTCTATATTTTGGCTATGGTGCTGTAGTAAACATAGGGGTGCATATGTCTTTTTGAATCTGGGATCCTGTATTCTTAGGGTAAATTCCTAGGAGTGGAATTCCTGGGTCAAATGGTATTTCTGTTTTTAGTTTTTTTGAGGAACCTCCATACTGCTTTCCACAATGGTTGAACTAATTTACATTCCCATCAGCAGTGTAGGAGGGCTCCCCTTTCTCCACATCCTTGCCAGCATTTGTTGTTGTTTGTGTTTTGGATGTTGGCCATCCTCACTGGTGTGAAGTGATACCTCATTGTGGTTTTAATTTGCATTTTCTCTGATGATTAGCGATGTGGAGCATCTTTTCATGTGCCTGTTGGCCATCTGAATTTCTTCTTTGGAGAAGTGTCTGTTCAGCTCCTCAGCCCATTTTTTAATTGGATTATTTGCTTTTTGTTTGTTAAGGTGCTTGAGCTCTTTATATATTTTGGATGTCAACCCCCTATCGGATATGTCATTTATGAATACATTCTCCCATACTGTAGGATGCCTTTTTGTTCTACTGATGGTGCCCTTTGCTGTACAAAAGCCTTTTAGTTTGATACAGACTCACTTGTTCATTTTTGCTTTTGTTTCCCTTGCCCGGGGAGATATGTTTATGAAGAAGTTGCTCATGTTTATATTCAAAAGAGTTTTGCCTGTATTTTCTTCAAAGAGTTTTATGGTTTCATGACTTACATTCAGGTCTTTGATCCATTTCGAGTTTACTTTTGTGTATGGAGTTAGACAGTAATCCAGTTTCATTCTCTTACATGTAGCTGGCCAGTTTTGCCAACACCAGCTGTTGAAGAGGCTATCATCTCCCCAGTGTATATCCATGGCCCCTTTATCATATATTAATTGACTGTATATGCTTGGGTTAATGTCTGGACTCTCTATTCTGTTCCACTGGTCTATGGGTCTGTTCTTGTGCCAGTACCAAATTGTCTTGATTACTGTGGCTTTGTAGTAGAGCTTGAAGTTGGGAAGCAAGATTCCCCCTGCTTTATTCTTCCTTCTCAGGATTGCTTTGGCTATTCGGGGTCTTTTGTGGTTCCATATGAATTTTAGAACTATTTGTTCCAGTTCATTGAAGAATGCTATCAGTATTTTGATAGGGATTTCATTGAATCTGTAGATTGCTTTAGGCAGGATGGCCATTTTAACAATATTAATTCTTTCTACCCAAGAGCATAGGATGAATTTCCATTTACTAGTATCCTCTTTAATTTCTCTTGAGTGTCTTGTAGTTTTCAGGGTATAGGTCTTTCATTTCCTTGGTTAGGTTTATTCTTATGTATTTTATTCTTTTTGATGCAATTGTGAATGGAATTGTTTTCCTGATTTCTCTTTCTGCTAGTTCATCATTAGTGTAGAGGAATGCAACAGATTTCTGTGTATTAATGTTGTATCCTGCAACTTTCCTTAATTCAGATGTTAGTTTAGTAGTTTTGGAGTGGATTCTTTAGGGTTTTTTTATGTACAATATGTCATCTGCAAACAGTGACAGTTTGACTTCTTCCTTACCAATCTGGATGCCTTTTATTTATTTGTGTTGTCTGATTGCTGTGGCTAGGACCTCCAGTACTATGTTGAATAAAAATGGGGAGAGTGGGCATCCTTTTCTTGTTCCCGATCTTAGAGGAGAAGCTTTCAGTGTCTCAATGTTAAGTATGATGTTGGCTGTAGGTTTTTCATATATGGCCTTTATTATGTTGAGGTACTTGCCCTCTATACCCATTTTGTTGAGAGTTTTTATTATGAATGGATGTTGAATTTTGTCAAATGCTTCTTCAGCATCTATGGAGATGATCATGTGGTTTTTGTCCTTCTTTTTGTTGATGTGCTGGATGATGTTGATGGATTTTTGAATATTGTACCATCCTTACAACCCTGGGATGAATCCCTCTTGATCATGGTGTATGATCCTCTTGATGTATTTTTGAATTCAGTTGCTAATATTTTGTTGAGTGTTTTTGCATCTATGTTCATCAGGGATATTTGTCTGTAGTTTTCTTTTTTTTGTGGTGTCTTTGTCTGGTTTTGGTATTAGAGTGATGCTGGCTTCATAGAATGAGTTTGGAAGTATTCCTTCCTCTTCTATTTTTTGGAAAACTTTAAGGAGAATGGATATTATGTCTTCTGTAAATGTCTGATAAAATTCAGTGGTGAATCCATCTGGTATGGCGGTTTTGTTCTTGGGTAGTTTTTTGATTACCAATTCAATTTCATTGCTGGTAATTGGTCTGTTTAGATTTTATGTTTCTTCCTGGGGCAGTCTTGGAAGGTTGTAATTTTCTAGAAAGTTGTCCATTTCTTCTAGGTTATCCAGTTTGTTAACATATAGATTTCCACAGTATTCTCTAATAATTCTTTGTATTTCTGTGGTGTCCATCATGTATTTTCCTTTCTCATTTCTGATTCTGTTTATGTGTGTAGATTCTCTTTTTTTCTTAATAAGTCTGGCTAGGGATTTATCTATTTTGTTTGTTTTCTCAAAGAACCTCATTAATTTTTTCTATTGTTTTATTCTTCTCAATTTTATATATTTCTTCTCTGATCTTTATTATATCCCTCCTTCTGCTGACTTTGGGCCTCATTTGTTCTTCTTTTTCCAGTTTCAATAATTGTGACTTTAGACTATTCATTTGGGATTGTTATTCCTTCTTTAAATAGGCCTGGATTGTTATATACTTCCCTCTTAGACCTGCCTTTGCTGCGTCCCACAGAAGTTGGGAAGTTGTGCTGTTGTTTTCATTTGTCTCCATATATTGCTTGATCTCTGTTTTAATTTGGTCATTAATCCATTGATTATTTAGGAGCATGTTGTTAAGCCTCCATGTGTTTGTGAAACTTTTTGTTTTCTTTGTGCAATTTATTTCTAGTTTTATACCTGTGTGATCTGAGAAGTTGGTTGGTAGAATTTCAATCTTTTTGAATTTACTGAGGCTCTTTTTTTTTGGTATCATTAATCTACAATTACATGTGCCACATTATGGTTACTAGACTCCCCATATTATCAAGTCCCTCCCATACTGAGGCTCTTTTTGTGGCCTAGTATGTGGTCTGTTGTGGAAAATGTTCCGTGTGCACTTGAGAGGAATATGTATCTTACTGCTTTTGGGTGTAGAATTCTGTAGATATCTGTTAGGTCCATCTGTTCTAATGTGTTGTTCAATGCCTCTGTCTCCTTACTTATTTTCTGTCTGGTTGATCTGTTCTTTGCAGTGAGTGGAGTGTTTAAGTCTCCTAGAATGGATGCATTACATTCTATTTCCCTTTTTAATTCTGTTAGTATTTGTTTCTCATATGTAGGTGCTCCTGTGTTGGGCACATAGATATTTATAATGGTTATATACTCTTGTTGGATTGACCTCTTTACCACTATGTAATATCCTTCTTTGTTTCTTGTGACTTTCTTCGTTTTGAAGTCTATTTTGTCTGATACAAGTACTGCAACACCTGCTTTTTTCTTCCTGTTAGTTGCATGAAATATCTTTTTCTATCCCTTCACTTTTAGTCTGTATATGTCTTTGGGTTTGAAGTGAGTCTCTTACAGGCAGCATATAGTTGGGTCTTGTTTTTTTTATCCATTCAGTGACTCTATGTCTTTTGATTGGTGCATTCAGACCATTTACATTTTGGGTGATTATCAGCAGGTATGTACTTATTGGCATTGCAGGCTTTAGATTCGTGGTTACTAAAAGTTGATGGGCAACTTCCTTACTATCTAGGAGTCTAACTTAACTCAATTGTAATGGTATTACAAACACAATCTAGAGGTTCTTTTTTTCCCCTCCTTTTCTTCCTCCTCCATTCTTTATATTTTAGGTATCACATTCTGTACTCTTTGTCTATCCCTTTTTATTACCTCTGGTGACAGCTATTTAACCTTAGGAACACTTCCATCTATAGCAGTGCCTCCAAAATACAGTATAGAGATGGTTTGTGGGAGCTAAATTCTCTCAACTTTTGCTATCTGGAAATTGTTTAATTCCTCCTTCAAATTTAAATGATAATCTTGCCGGATAAAGTATTCTTGGTTCGAGGCCCTTCTGCTTCATTGCATTAAATATATCTTGCCATTCCCTTCTGGCCTGTAAGGTTTCTGCCAAGAAGTCTGATGATAACCTGATGTGTTTTCCTCTGTATGTGATCTTATTTCTCTCTCTGGCTGCTTTTAATAGTCTGTCCTTATCCTTGATCTTTGCCATTTTAGTTGTTATATGTCTTGGTTTTGTCCTCCTTGGGTCCCTTGTGTTGGGAGATCTGTGCACCTCCATGGCCTGGGAGACTATCTCCTTCCCCAGATTGGGGAATTTTTCAGCAATTACTTCCTTAAAGACACTTTCTGTCACTTTTTCTCTCTCTTCATTTTCTGGTACCCCTATCATGCAAATATTGTTCCGTTTGGATTGGTCACACAGTTCTCTCAGTATTCTTTCATTCTTAGAGATCCTTTTTTCTCTCTGTGCCTCAGCTTCTTTGGATTCCTCTTCCCTAATTTCTATTTCATTTATCATCTCCTCCACCGTATCCAATCTGCTTTTAATACCCTCCATTGTGTTCTTCAATGATTGGATCTCCATCCTAAATTCATTCCTGAGTTCTTGAATATTTTTCTGTACCTCCATGAGCATGTTAATGATTTTTATTTTGAAATCTCTTTCAGGAAGATTCATGAGGTCAATTTCATTTGAATCTTTCTCAGGTGTATTCATAATTTTGCTTTGAACCAGGTTCCTCTGACATTTCATAATTTGTCTGTGGTGCCCTCTAGTGCCCAGAAGCTCTACTCTCTGGAGCTGCTCAGTTCCTGGAGCAATGTCAGGGGTCGCAGGGGAGTGGTGTTGGTGCTGGGGGTGGGGGGGGGGGAAGGAAAGAGTTGTTTCCTACTTCCCGGCTGCTATGCCTGTCTCCACTGCCAGAACCAGTGGGCCGAACACACAGGTGTAAGCCTCTGTGCTTTGTGTTTGTAGCTGCTGTAGGTGGGGCTTCCCTCTGGCTGGAGAGCCTGAGCCAGGTGCAGGCTAGCTGGGAAGAAGACTCAGCAGGATGGGTATCACAGTGGGGTCCTTGGAACTGCATAGCCAGCCAGGGGGATGGAGCACCTGAAGATGGTTTAAGCTCCCAACCTGCTGGGAAGCGTGCTCCTGGACAATTTTGTCTACCTGCCCTTTCTCCTGAGCAGTAAGCTCTGTGCAATCTTTGCCCCTTTAGCAGCCCTCTTGCTTTTAGGAAGTCTCTCAGACTGCCCACCCACATCAGCCAGATATGAATCCGTTTTCCACAAGCAGCTGGAATCTCTGTCTCTCCAGGTATTCCACCTGTCTTAGCTTTCCAACCCCACTAAATCATCAGAGCACCAGGCAATGTAGGTTCATGCTCCCAGAGCAGATCTCCAGGGCTAGGTGTTTGGCAGTCCCTGGCCTCCACTCCTTCCCTGCTCTGTTTCTCTTCCTCCTGTTGGTGAGCTGGTGTGGAGAAAGGCCTTGGGCCCTGCCGGGTCACACCTTTGGTACGTTAGCCTGTTCTGTGAGGTCTGCTCTTTTCTCCAGGTGAAAGCAGTCTGGTGCAGCCTTCTTTCCTGTTGCTCTTTCAGGATTAGTTGTATTAATTGTAGTTTCATATTATATGTGGTTTTAGGAAGAGGTCTCTCTCTCACCTCCTCTCACATCGCCATCTTTAATGCAATCCCTCATAACATTGGTTTTAATAACATTTATGGAACAGAATGTGCCTGGCCTTGAGATAAATGCTTTCCATGTACCGTTTGATTCTTGGTGCACAAACTCAAGAAAATAGTGCACAAAGTGCAAGAAGTAGTCAATTTCCTTAAACAGTCTTAAATTGGACTCATCAACTCCCCTCCCCTCCATGAGGCTGGTGGTAAATTCGATCTCAGTTTTTATTGGGGCTTCCCTCTTCCAAGGTTGTTCAAAGGCCCTGACATAGTGCTGAGGCATTGGACAAGTCCCTTCTGTCTTCCTGCATCTGCCCAGGCTGGTTATCCCTAGGATACCTGAGCCTTAACCTCTATGTTCCTTTCAGAGTGGCAGCCCTGCTGCTCTTGGACCAGGCTTAGGGCAGGGGAATCTTTGGTGAAGAGTGATCTTCAGTGCTTGGGAACAGGACTGCAAAAAATGTCCACATAGCCATTTACCTTTTCCCTGAGGTCTCCCACCTGCTTTGGGTACCACAAGTGGCAGAGCTCTCTTTGGACCCACAGACCACTGTGCCTTCCACACTTTGGGAGAATCTCCCCTCTCTGCCTTGCCTTACTGCCTTTCAGCGTGGTTCTCCTCTCTCTCCCCCTAATGAAATGTCTGGGATACCTGGCATAATGCCAAGAATGAGTTGGGCTTTGGAAAATTCAAAGCCAGAACAGGAAGAGTCTTGGAGGTGACATCTGCCATTGTCCTGTAACACATACCTAAATACAGAGAAAGAAAAAATAAAAGCATTATTCTGCTATCATGCATTATTTAATTCCTTTCTTAAAATCAACCTGCAAAGTAAATATAATTGTGTGTATTTTATAGAGGAGGAAACTGAGGTTCAAATGACATAACTTGCCCAAGATCAGACAGCTAGAAGGTGGCTGGGAAGGTCTGTATGATGCTAGAGCTCAAATTCTTTCCACTGCACCATCACTATTCAGAAGTGATGAATATTCATTTTCCTATTTCTTCATGACATGCCCAAGTAAAGAAAACCGAAAAAAACATTTTTCTGCTATTATTAACATCATTGCTTTTATTATTATGGTATCTTTCATTTACTGAGCACTTCCAATGTGTCAAGCACTAAACACTTTACATTTGTCAAGTCCATTAGTCTGCACATTCATTATGAAGCATACCTGGCATTTCCTATACTGTTCTATGAAATTTGAGTGTTCTGAAGAATGTTAGTAACTTAATTAAAAAACAAATCAATGAGTAATATTTTCTAAAATATATTTTAATACGTAAGGAAATGCCAAATATATGTAGTCTTTTTATATATTTATTTCACATTATATTTTATATTATAGAGTCATCTGCCTTTCAAGACTGATATACCATTTTTTGTAATAGCAAAAGATTAGAAATATGTCCAGTTAGACTGTAATAATTGAAAAAAACTATGATACATCCACAAAGTGGAGTAACATAAAGCTGTTAGAAAGAATGAGTAAGACAAGATCTCTTTGAACTGATGTGGTGGGATGTCTAGGATACAGTGGAAAATTCGAGATATAAAGGAATGTATATAGTGTGTGTCACCTTTGGAATAAGAAAGAGGGGAAATATGTATTTGCAAAAAATAAAAAATAAAAGCCACACTGGAAGGATAACCAGAAGAGGATGAAAATAGGGGGAGGGATAACAGAGAGTTGAAGGATGGCTTTGAGGCAATAGGAATAAAAGTGAATACTGACTTTTGAAAATGCTTTACCATTAGAAATAAAAAATAAAAAACCCTAACGTTTAAAACAGAAACAATTGAATCATACAGAGAAAACAATTATTTTAAATAATATTAGAAGACAGTATTGTATATTCTTAGTGGAATATATTCTAAGGACAAAAAGAACTACCAAAAACTTAATTCATTCATTTTATTGTTAATAGTGATACTATATTATTACTTTGAAACTATGTTATGCATAACATACATATGTGTGTTATGTATATTACAGGGTAAAGCAAATCATTAATTACTGATGTACTATAATTAGGGATCTCTAGTGTATAAAAAGGAAGAAAAGAATAGTTGAATTAAAACACTAATATTAAATGTGAATTAGAAATGTCAGATCTGACTAGTGAAATATATATATGTGTGTGCATGTGTTTATATCTCCTAGCTCTAGCAAATGAAATAATGTGTGTGTGTGCATGTGTTTATATCTCCTAGCTCTAGCAAATGAAAGAATCTGGAAGCAACAATACCTCAGCAGCAATGAAATCCCTAGTGCACAGATTGTGGTTTCTAAATACCATTACCCAATGAAAGGATACGGAGCTTCTTAAGAAGTGACCAATTTCAAGTCTGGGTTAGGGAAAATACAAAGCAAGCTTGTTTTAGAAAACAAGGAAGTGTTCAAAGACTAGTAAAGTCATATCAAAAGAAAAGAGCAGCCAACTTGAAAGGGCCATTGGTCAAATTTGGGGCAATTTGAGCATCAAAAGAAAAGACTATAATTGACTTACACACATGGAATATATAAAAATCCATGAGTTCATAATAATCAAATAAAGAAGGAACAACAAAAATTCTGTCACCACTGGAAGTGATATTCTATTTCCCAACACTGAAAATTGGTACTTAAAATGAGCATAGATCCTGACTTTTCAGAAGGAACTATAGTTCCATTGATGAGGAAAGTTCTACCTTTTAGATAACTGCCAACTGATAAATGTAGACGTAATAATAGAATTAGAAAAATCAACATTTGTAACTCCAGTATGATCATTGACCAGGGAGGACACTGTAGATGTTAAATCCATTAGGAGAACAGAGGAGGGAGAACCAGGATCACATCATGCCAACGTATCATGTTTGCTGTTGATAATAGGCAAAAAATAACTTTATGGAGGAGAGGGATCTGGCTGTTAACACCTCAACTCAGTGATCAAACTTGGCCTCATCAGTCAGGGACAAGAACATAGCCATCATATGCTTCCTGAGGAGATGAAAATGAAGTAGACAGCATTAGCTATGAAGAATTTTTGCCAAAAATCTTTAATCTGAGTCTTATCTAGCCATTAGTTCAAAGTTCTAGTTTATAGAAAATATACTGGAAAGAGGAATAAATCAAATAAAACTATGAAGAAACAATTCCAGAATGTAAGATATTCTACAAGACAACTGGCCTGGTCTTTAAAAAAAAAAAAACAAAAACAGGGTAAAAGCACATGAGTTAGTAGCAGAGGGAGAGTAAAAGAGACCTAAGAGACATTACAAACAAATTCAGTGGGTGATTCTTGGCTACATCACTGGGGGGAGAAAAAAGACACCTTTGAGACAAATGGGAAAATGTGAATATGGACTGGGAAATCGCTATAAGGAAATTATTTTCATATTTGTTCAGTATGATTATGGGACTGTGGTTATGTAGCAAGACATCTTTATGCTAAAATATTTAGAGATGAAATGTTACGATGTCTTTATTTTGAAATGGACCTAGATGCAAATACATACACATGCAGAGTTTAAACAAATATGGCAAAATCTTGACAGTTGTTGAATCTAGGTTATGAGTATTCAAGAATTCTTTGTACTTTTCCCCATTTCTCTGTATGTTTAGAATTTCCATAATAAAGAGTGTTGTGTGTGTATGTTTGTAATGTTATACAACACACAAAAATAGCAGGAAATCAAATGAGAGATCACTGGATTCCTGAACCCATGAGTTGATGTATGTCACCTATTGAATAATCAGTCCTCTGTAAAAGATATATAATTCAAATATAAATGATTTTAATCTTTTAACTAAAATAATCATGATGTAACACCTTTAATGTTTTTGTTCCATTGCGTGGTTATTAAATACACACATATAATTTGACCATTTTTTCCAGCAATGTTTTCATCTGTGCACAGGTGCAAAGTGAAGTCTCCTTTTATCTCAGGAGTCTTACAATTGCTTCATTAGTATCTTATCTTTGGAAAAATGTTCTTAAGTATATCACCTCAGGAACACCAAGAATAAGTTCAACTATAAAAATATTAAGATGGTTTGTCATTTTGTACTTTTCTCCGTGTTTGGGATTCTATTGTCAATCTCAATCAGAAAACAGACAAGATTAACTAAAAAATAGCAAAAATGGAGAAGGTACAAAGTTTCCAGAGTTTTACATAGTTTTTGTAATTTTTACTCCCAGTCTATAATTTTTGTTATTCTTTTTCAGTCCTTCTTATTGGTCAATACAAGCCCAGCTATCCACCCCTCTTTCTTCTTATGGACCCGACTAGCACAGCCCCACCTCCTTCACCCTGATTCCCATAGGCCTCATACTTGAAGGGATGGCTAGGAGGGCTGGTAGGTGTGGATAGTCACCATTCAGACACTACTCAGTCCAAGGTGATAATTTCCATTCAGCTTCTTTCCTCTTCACACAGAAAAAGCTGTCACTGGGAATTCCCTCACCCATACTTGTGGAATGAGATTGTTTTATTTCTTCTTTGTGTCTTTCACACTTCTGATAGTTCTTCAGCTAAGCTCAATTAGTTGGATTTGGTGAAAAAAAACCCTGATTATCTGTAACATGGAGAAATCTTGGGCAGAAGCCACATTTAAAAAGATATAAATAGATGGTAGATGATCGATTGATAGATGATAGAGGTGTGTGTGTGTGTGTGTGTGTGTGTGTATCTCCAGCCTATTCTTCAGTTTAGGTTGGTGGAGTTAACAATATCTGAATGTTTTTTTCTAAGCTTCACTTCTGAATTCCTTTTTTGCTTATATCTAGAATATAAGAAGAACATAAACTTTGAAATCAGCCTTATCCTATCTCACTAGCTCTATGATCATAGGCACATCTAGTTAGATTTCTTCATCTCTAAAATAGGAATAATAATGCATATCTGAGAGGAACGTTGTGTGGACTTAAAGATAACTATGGAAAGCACCCATCAAAACACCTGGCAGTTAGCAAGAGCTCAACAAGTGTCCATTTCCTTTCCCTGGCTTTCTCCTTCTCTCAGCTTCTGCAGACTCTGCGGACACAAGGTTCTTTCTGTTCTGTTTTGTGCCTCACTCCGAAGCAAGCCTTCACCACTGCTCCCTCTGTATCCTGGGCTGCTCTCTGAACTAGCCTCTCAACCCCAAGCTGCTCCCCTCAGTTTGCTCAGCATTCTTTTCTGCACTCATTTTTTTTTCCTGGACAAATCAATGTGAGAGCAGAGGCAGTGATGGAGAACGGGAGCATCAGGTGAGCAGCCTGAGGGGTGGGAGGTGGATTCAAGAAGAGCACCTCAGTGGGTTGGGGCATCAGGTCCACAAACAGATGCTGAGTTTTAAGGGGAATTCTAAGCAGAGGTTCATGGTCAATCTCAGCACCAGTCACCAACCAGGCCCCAGAGAACTGGGGGCCGAGTAAGGAGAGTTCTTTTTGGAAGGAAGCAACCAGAAGCCTGATACAGGAACAAGGCGTGGAGGCAGATTTGGGCAGTGCTTGTTTCTCAAATAGAGAACACGGAACAGTATGTTGCAGTGACCGTGGATCTGGGAGAGCCATCATCCTAGTTCCCATTAAAGAACACTAAAGTTCAACTCGGACAGGGAGGCAGGACTTCCGGCCCTTTGCAACTATCACTCTACTGGTAACTCTCCAGCTTCCATTTCCCTGGGGTTAGTTAGAATTAAAGGCATAGTTAGAATTAAACTGTTAGAATTAAAAACATACAAATAAACTTAAAAGACCTTGAAAAATGATTTTTTTTGAGAGAGAGAAAAGAGAAGAAAAGGAATGAACAAAACTGTGAAACTGTCTTCTTTTTGCAGCAACTCTGGATGAGAAGCAAAGACTAGGCAGGAGGAGAGGTAATACCCATTTTTGGAGGAACTCTCAGTGTCTTTACAACTGTTTATGGGGAAACCAGTTCTAACATAAACACTGCAGGAGCAGAGGGGAGGAAGTATTCACCGATTGACACTGTTACATCCTCACCATGGCAGAAATTGTAATAGCAACTGATTCTCTTGAGGCTTGATAGACGAAGGCTGACAGAAGATCACTTTAGTAACACTTGTTTTTTCAAACAAACACCTGGAAAAAATTCTTATACCTGGAGAAAAAAATTCCTTTTCTCCTTCAACCTTAAACATGAGCTTACCTGACAAGAGTAGCAGTGACCTCATTTGGCAAACACACATGAGAAATATTATGTATAAATACTTGTTATACAAGGACACAAAGATACATGAAGTCAGCAAGGATGATTGACTCCTCTTACTTGCACAAGTTGCTACTCTTATCTTGGCCACTTTAGGTTCAGGTGGGACTTCTCTGTTAGCGAGAGATCTGGTACCCAGGGAGGAAGGTCTACTGGCACAGTGGGGATGTGGCAGGGCATGAGGGAAGAAGGTGGTTGATGGACCCCCGAGGTAACATGATATAGCAGAAAGATGGACTTTGGGACCAATGATTTAGGTCAAGTTAATATACCTCTGCAAACCTCTGTTTTGTCTTCTAGTAAGTGGGTATAATAGAATCTTGTGGAATTGAATGTTGTGAGAACCATGAGATGATGTATGTAAAATGATGAGCATAGGGCTTTGAAGATAATAAACACCTAGTGTGTGTTAGCTCACTGTCTCCCTACATGACTAAAGGGGCAACGTCAAACATTCATGAGGCAACACTCATCCTGATTTACCTGGGATTTCCTCAGTTTTAGGGTTAAAAATCTCATGTTCTAGAAAACTCCCCAGCCCTGGCAAACTTGGGACGACTGATTACCCTACATTCACCATACCTTGATGATACAGCTGTCCAAACCTCAGCTCCTGGGCTTGCCAGCCCTAGGGCAGGGCTGGTGGCCTCTGTTGGGATCTGTGCTGGGGCGCCTGAGTGGATGCAAATGCCAAGACATAGTTTAACCATTATTTAGCTTATATTTAAACGGTTTCCCTAGGCACTGGGCAGGTTAAGGCTACAAAGAACAAGACAGAGTCCCCACCTTACAAAGGAGCTGTAGGAGACATGCATGTAGAAAGGGGCAGAAGGAAGGAAGTGCTTACTCATGAACTGAAAATGGAAGTTGTCGGTCTAACTGTTCACTGGGAGAGTCCCCCAAGACTGGTGAGAACAGCTACGATAAGATGCCACTGTAGCTCAATTCAAGACACTCCTGCTGGAGTCAGGAGACAGGGAAGTAGCTGAAGGGAGAGGGCCTAGTACATAGAGAAGCTCGATAAGGTCCCCTAGAAGGTCCATGCATGTGTCATCAGGGATGGAAGGACTGTCAGAATAGTCTTTATATGGGGGTAACAAGTTGTTCTTGGAGATTGTGTAGGATATGCCATGGGGAAAAGAGGATATTCCAGGCAGAAAGAAGAGCATGCACACCGAGGCCCAATAAGCAAAATGGGAGAGTCTAAGGCCTATCTTTTGCTCTGAGTTGAGCACGGAGTTCAAGGAGGGGTGAATGAGGGAAGTAACTGTGTAAAGGAAACAAGGGCTAGATAGAGGCTACGTAGGCCTTACAAAGGAGTTTAAACCTTAAGGGTAATTGGCAACATGATCAGATTTATTTTCTAAAGGATCTCTCTGGCAGTTACAGTGTGGCGGATGGATTAGTTGGAAATGAGGCTGGATAGAAAACTAGTAAGAAGAAAGTCGTGACAGTTGGCCTGATGGGGGCACTGAGAGGAGAGAAGCAATGGAGGAAGGCTCACCAGGCCTTGACGGATGGCAGAGAAGAGGAGAGTTAGCGAGGGGGGGAGTCGAGAGAGATCACCAGGCTCCGGCTCCAATGACTGGGAGGATGATACATCAATAATTCGAGCTCTGCTGCTTGTTTACTGCATTACTGTAACTGAGTAGCTCTGAGCCTGTTTCCTCACCTGTAAAAGGATGGTGAGCCTCAACATTATCGTGAGGGCTTAAGAATAAAGGAGCTCCTTGGTGTCTGGCACATTCATGAGTTCTATGAGTGTGTTGTACGAATAGATAACTCAGAGGGCTGTGTTTGGGAAAAAGTATAGGATCTTTTCTGGACCCGTGTACTGAGTACCAGGAATCTATGGGACATTGCCATCAGGCCGTTAAAAAACAGAGGTGGAACTGTGGAGAGAGGTCTGGACAGATTTTATGGGTGGGAGTGGCTTCCAGAGGAATGGGTAAAATTGCTTAGAAGTTGTGCAAATAAGAAGAGGATCAAGGACGGTAACAAGAGACAACCGCTCATGGAAGGCGGAGGCAGAGACTGTTTTGAGAAGCGGACTAAGGGGCTGTCTGAAAAGAATGAGCGCTAGGACCAAGTGGTACCCCAGAAAATCAGGGGAAGCCATAGGTGATGCATTAGAGGTCAAGGGAGACAGAACCTCTGCATCATAAATGGAAGCTCACGTTTCAAGAGGTGAAGTACAGGAAAGTAAGAAGGGAAGGAAAGAACCTGAAGGCACAAAAATAGAAGATTCAGGAGGAAGTCATGAATAACATGCTCATTAGGTGGCGCCAAAGACCCTCAGCTCCTGCCCCTTGAGCAAGCCTGGCTGGTTTGGTTCACACCTGCCAGGTGGCACTGATTAGTCCAGAAGCCAACTTCCATTACTGGAAAGCTCTGGGACTCTGAGGGATACAGCGGTATATACAACTCTGCTTTTCCGTTGGTGGAGATAAAATACGTAAACTTAAGAGAACAGTCCCATACATTTTATCTCCTACACTGCTTTCAAATCTACATCTACATTGCTGCCTCTCCATTCCAAACCATTATCCTTGCTTACTGGGACTGCCCACAGCAGCTGCTTTCTAAATCATCACTCTGCATCCATTCTCAACACCCCACAAACCCAATGATTCTCCCTACTCTGGATTCTTCGAAGTATGTATCTCCTAGCTCCCCACCAGCCCACAGTATTGGAATTCTAGTGAAGTTCTTGGAGCTAGACTGCTGGGTTCAAACCCCACCTCCAGCACTCACTGGCTATGGTGCGACCTTGGGCAAGCAATGTTCCTTAACCTTTCTTTGTGGCCTTATTTCATCTGTTAAATGGAGATAACTAACTTACATTAAAGAATTTATAATGAGGATGAAATGAGTTCACAGCTTTTAGTATGGTGCTTGGCCTAAGTGCTCAATAAACGTGAGCTATTATTAAAGTTCTCAGGATAAAAATTCAAATCCTTATGGCCTAAATGCCCTCCTTGATCTGGCTCTGCCCGACTTCCTGGCCTTATCTGGAAGCACCTGCCCTTTCATTCTGCACTGCTTCACCACCACCTGCATCCAGTTTGTGGTCACTATGGGGTCAGCAAGCTGTCCCAGTGCCGGAGAGCAGCTAGTACGATTTTGCAGAGCCTGAACTAGGGTGATAGAAGAAGGTGGGTAGAAGCAAAGATGTGAGATCATGGAAATATTAAATCAGTTCTTTTCTATACCATTCCCACATATTTCCAGCTCCCTATCAGACCCTCTCTCATGGCTCAGGGCTCAATGTGTAAGGATAGAACCGAAAAGTCACAATAGCTGTTAAAAGCTCTACTGGAGGCCTAACATGCGATGTGGGTTGGCCATCACTGCTGGAGCTTCATTTATTGCTACCTTCACTACCATCTCCACCAGATTCCGCTGAGAGTAACTTCTTGGAGTTGGTTTTGTCCTGGGAGCCCTTCGTGCTGGTCCCTCAGGGAAGCAGGACTTTCTGATCACAGTAGTCCTGAGGGAATTCAAGAGCAAAGGTGGCAAGACTGGGACAGGGTCCACAGTGCCATCAGGATGAATAGTCTGGGAAGACCAGGTCACTGTACCATGACAGCTAATGGCCAAACTTTTTTGACAGAGCAGGCTTCTTGCGGACAGGGCCTCCCGTGTCTTCTATTTTTATTCCATACCCTCTGATTTAGCAGAGCTTGGTGGTTTCTAGGTCTATTAATCTGGTTAGTAGTGTTTGTGGAAAAATTAAAGGCAATCAGGGGAACTCATACAATGTGTTGACTGAGTTAACTGCTTCCAAAGGATGTATTCAGCAAACAGCAGGAGGAAGAAAAAAGCCAAGGCTGTGGAACCTGTGATGCCAAGAGCTGGGAAGAGCATGGAAGGAAACAATGCCCACAGCAGGACCCAATAGCTACGTCCTTTCAGATGTGCTTTAACTAGCCCAATGCCTGAAGGGTACGGGAAGGGATACAGCTAAGGGAGAAAGTAAATCAAAAGGACAGACTGGCCCAAGTGTAACTCTAGGGTCAGGGGCCAAGGCAAGGGCTACTGAAGGACTGAAGGTAAGGCTATCAACAGCCCACACACTGCCTACATGTACGTACCTGTACACTGCCTCCTAATGTGGCAGGGCAGGTGTACCACAGGCCCAACGCCATTCTTCCCCAGTCTCAGCTATTCTGCAAACAAGGGGATGAGCCAGGCCTCTCCCTCACAGCACTTAAGGCTCGTCTCAGTTCAGATACCAAAGTGCCTTCAAGGATACAATGTGAGAAACTCATCTTTTGATAGCTGAAAATTTCCCCAACTACAATAAAAGATTTTACAGTATGTGAACAGATGGTGATGTAGCCACAGACTGTCTTAGGATTCTTTAGCTTCAAAAAACTGACTTTAAAATTCCTTCTGATATACTGCTAGACAGAAATGCATACAAATGAAATTGAATTTAAGCAAAAACAATCCCCATCTCACCCCCACAGCAAAACTCAAACCATTTTCAAAATCTCTTACCACTTTTCTCAAGAGGACAGACTCTAAGGGAGTGTAGTTTACTCACATAACTCCCTCAGTTTGGCCAGAGCCGAACCAGGGATTTCCTCCATTTAGAATTTTATGACTTTGCATAAAGTTTTAACAAGTGGTTCTCACCCTTGCTTGTGCATAACCACCTCCTGAACTTTGGAAACTTGTTGCCCAGGCCCCAGTTTGCTAAGAATTCATTAAGAACCCAGAAATCATTGCAGTAGTTTTTAATCCACACTGGAGTCTTCACATGCCGTGAGGATTTAAGAATCACTGCTGAGCCCAATGTACTGCACTTTCAAAATCTTTACTACCATCACTGCCAGATGCACCCTGCACCTTGTTTCTGGTAACATTTACAGCAAAATAAACCATGTTTCACTTTCCCAACCTTTATTGCAAAATTCAAGTGTCCTATGGTCCACTGCACAAAACTCAATCCCACATATCCCAGCTCCTTTAACTACACAAACCCCAACACCCTTAGCAAAACAAGGGGTCAACCTTGGGGAGACTTCAGTTTTTGTGATTTGAACTTAAGAATTGCTGAATTTGCTCTCAATTAATTGGCACTCTACTATAAACCATGCAGGGTCCTGTAGCTGGAGGATGAAGCTGCTAACTGTAAAATTAGGCACCACTGCCCTCAAGGCAGATACCCAGCCCAAGTACCTGCTGTTGGCCACTCCCACCTTTCCTGTTTTGGTGTTCAGGAGACAATCCACACAAACATCCAGCACAAGAGAAAATGCCAAGTCTTGACTTCTGAACTTTGGCATGAATGACCCAGAGAGAGGGCTTTTTTCTTCACCTAAACCAAACTATGAACCTGAAGGCTATTTTGATTCACTTCATAAATGGCAGACTTAATTTCTTACCACAGAAACACACACTGTCTTAAAAACTAAGGCACAGTCCAACTACAGGATGGCCCTTTTTCTCACCTTTCAAAATTCTCTCAGCGAAGTCTACCACATTCCTTTTGAAGCACTACAGTAACAAACTTTATTAAGATGATTAACTCAAAACTTGAATAGTATTTTCTTTATTTACAAGTCAGAATCAACAAAGACAATGACAATCCAGGGGACCAAATGGGGAGATGACTGAAACCCCCAGAGACCCCAAATGGAGAAGGAAAAGGGAAAGAGTAGAAAAAAAAGTCAACGTAAAAAAAGAGCTCCCCCTTCTTCCCTCCCCATAGAGGCTGAGGGACCATGGCCCCACACTACTCAGCCTTATCTAGCTTAAAATAAATTAGAACAACCAACCTCAGAAACGGCCTTTACAAGTGAACAGGGCAGCTACGGCCTCAGGCAACCCTATATTAATTCATCAAGGCCTTTGCCCACTCCTACACTACCCCTGCCCCACCCCAGTCATTTTGAATGGTGGTTCTACACCCAAGAGGCCAGTCTCAATGGGACTGGGAACTCAATCTTCTGTTCATGTCTCTCCTTCAGTGAATGTCCCGGCATCCCTCCCCGCTGCAGAGCCAGCTCTCCTACGGGGCGGGGGAAGGGGGGGTGAGATGACAAAGTGTCACAGCAAGGGTGGGATGGGTGGGGCAGGGTGGTCTAGAGGTCCGGTCCTGCGGAGCCTCCTGCCCCATCTGGCCTGGTCCCTTAGCCTGAGTCTGAATCACTGGTGTCTGAAGAGGAGGAGGATGAAGAGGAGGAGCTGGAATCTGAGCTGGAGCTGGAAGCACTGAGGCGAGACACGGCCACTTGCTGTGCTGATGAGGACTCTGTTTTCTCATTTGCTGCAGAGCAAAGGTGAAGAGTCAAGATATAAAAATCTTACCATTAGTCAAGAAAAGGTGGTGGTAAATTTGCAATGCCTTATTTAGGCTACTCACCTTTCTTTGGGGGCTTTTTGGTAGAATTGAGCTGCCCACTAACATCTTGTAATCGCTTTTCTAGTTCCCGCTTCTTCTCTAAAGCCAGTTCCTCCTTTGTCTTTCCCACAGGTTTCTTAATGGCTAAAAAAATGAAATGTATCAGGACTAAGACTGCTGCACACTCATTTTATTGCCCCCCCCCCCCGCCCCCCACCAAGCTCCCCCTGGAGCACCCGGACTAATGCACCGCACCATCCTGGGAGCTGACAATCAAGCACACCCTAATATTGTTTCCTAAATCATCCTAAAAACATGAGGATTGCTGAATTAATAACTAGTGGACCTCATTTAATACTTACTGTAGGGCTTTCGAGGTTTCTTTCGGAGGCAGGAAAGGACGTAACGCTCAAGCTCTCTAAGTGTGGATGGCTTGAGTGTTTCAAAATCAATCTCAATCTCCTCTGGGTTTGAGTCACGTAGAGAGGGCTCCCTGGCTTGGATTATGTGGACAACTCGACCCAGCTTCTCTCCAGGTAATTTGTTGATGTCTAGGCTCAACTGCCGCTTCTCATCGTAACTCATGGGCCTGCTTTCCTCCTCCTCCTCAGAATCATAGCCTGTTGGCAAGGCGGGTGGGGCTGTCTTTGTGACCTTTTTGGGGAGTCTGTGGGCAAAAGAGAATTGTCAATTGAAGAAACACCATTAATCTCTCCACACCCATTCTCCATATTCCATCTGGTAATTTGGATTTCCTACTTGGAGTGGTGCTTTTTTTTCATTAAGGCAAATGGGTTTTGTCAGAATAGGCTACGAGGATACTATACCAGGCAACCAGAGCTTCTTACATACCAAGCATTTCAGTTTATTTTCGGTTTTGAGAACTAGATACAGGTATATTGGCATGCGTCCATCTTTTTGCTTACCCACCACACTATGGGAAACAAAAGAATAGTATGGGTTCATTGCCTTAGAGGAAAGGTAGGCAACAATGGCCCTGGGGACATATATGGCCTATCACTTAGTTTTGTAAATAGTTTTACTGGAACACAGCCACATTCCCGTTTTACATACTGCCTATGGCTGCCGAGGCATCATCAGCTGGTAGCCTGAGAGATCCAGTAGTCCTCAGCAGTCTCCCCACTTGACCATTCCAGAACCTGCTTGCTGACCCACTGGTTAGGTAAAACTCTGCCAACCAAGTAGGAAAAAACACCCTCCCCCTGAAGACTATAAATATTGCCAAGCTTCTCTGCTTCCTACCCTGTTAGAACTCACTTGGCACCACTTCCTCCAGAAGGTCCAAAGCCAGGGGGCCCTGATGTAGCAGTACTGCCACCCCCACTGCCATTTGCTTTCTTGGACTTTTTCGGCAGAGATGGACGGGGTGCCCGAGGCCCCTTGTCATCTTCATCGATCCCAGATCGACCTCGGTGCTTCTCTGCCTTCCGCTTCTTCTTCTTCTCTTTTTTTTCTCTCTTTCGCTTGGGTTTGGATATTGGGCCTTGGGACAGGGCAGCCAGTTGTTCATGTACTGCCCGAAGCTAAACAATGAATCAGATATGAAATGGAAAAAAATAATTGAGAAGAGTTAGGGCAGCGACAGGGCATGAATGCCCTGCCCAGTGAACTGAAGTGACAGAATACCTGCTCCTGCAGTTCAGCCAAGCGATGAGCCCTTTCTTCCTCAGAGTCAGAGCTTTCACTCTCTTCTTCCTCTTCATCCTCCTCATCTTCCTCCTCTTCCTCAGAAGAACTCTCACTGCTACTTTCCTCACTGGAGGACTCTGAAGATGATTTGGCCATGCCAGGGGGCAAGGCAGTAGAGACTGGTAAAGGACCTGATTCCAGTGGTTCATCTGGCATCTTGGCATAACGGAACTCAAATACATCCTAGATAAGAAAGGCAGACTCAAAGCCATGCTGGTGGGCTGTACCCCAATTACACCCAGCCACCTGTTGGTGTAGTTCCAATTTATAACTGTATGGACTGGGAGATTATCACATTTGAGGTTTGTGCATTCTCTCCCCACACCAGTTTATTCTTCAAACTCCAACCTTGAAACTCACCTGTAGCTTTCGTGCCATGGCCACAACATCATGGTCTGGGGGATTGTACTTATAGCAGTTGGAGAACATAAGCCGCACATCAGCAGCAAACTCCTGTGCATCCCGGTAATCGCGATTCTCCATCTTCCGCTGCAGAAGGAGGCAGCATCAGAAGCTGCACAGGCAGGGAGACTCACCTTTCCTGCCAGCCCCAGACACTGCAAAAGTAGCCCTATCTTGAGAGCACAGTGGGGATGACCTTAAAGATCTATGCTCTGGGGTTCAAGTTTGAAGTCAAAGGAATTTGGGTGGGTTGAAGAAATATCTATGTCTAGAAAAAAAAAATCATTTCTAAGTGATGGGGAGGGTGGGTGACCTCTATCCTTCCATCACCCCTTAACTCCTCTAAACCAACACCCCCAATAACTAGAACTTAAATGTAGATGAATAGTATTTGATCTGAAGACAACACCCACCAGTTTAAAACTCCAGGAAATACGGACTTATTATACTCTACCCTTTGCCCCATTACTGTTTCTTAAAAGTAAAATACCAAGAATCAAAGATTGCAGTATGCCCATAAGAAGTGACTGTTTTATTGATCCCCAATGCTCCAATCACTGCCTGAGCATCCCATCTGCCCCATGCAGTGGGTACCTTGACAGTGCTGAGGTCCATGGGATGCTTAATGATGTCATGGTAGTCATGCAGACCAAGAGCAGAAGCATCCACTGGTTTATAGAAAGGCCAGGCATAGGCAGCATGCTTCTTAGAGAGTAACTCCTTCAAAATGCCATTGCAATGTTTTAACTGTTCTGATAGCTTTCCTTTCTTGGAGCTCTGGTGCTGCTGCTGAGAGTCAGGCAAGTCTTTGCGTGGGGGCTTGATGGGGCGGCCACTTTCTCTACGCATAGGGGGAAGCCGTGCTGCCTTAGGCTCAAGACCCCCAGGGGGACTAGCTGGAGAACCAGGTGCCAGGATAGCTGTAGGTGTAGGGGTTGTAGTATCTGCTTTCCGCTTCACTCCTTTTTTCTGGAGAAACAAGATGGGAGCTTTTACCACAAGTTCACTTCATTCAAGACCTTCCCTCCCCAATGCCCAAAAGAAACCCACAGATCTGTACCTTGGCAAGGGGCTGGGCTGGGGGAGCTGCAGAAACAGCAAGGAGTGGGGGTCCAGCAGAGTGCAAGGACTTGAGAAGGGGAGAAGAGATGACCGATGGGTGGGGAATGTTGAGGACAGTAGTAGGTATCTCAGGTGGTGGAGTATACAAGTGAGAGACAGAAGAAACAGCAGGCACCTGGTGGGCAGTGGTGATACTGCCCTGCAGTGCTAGAAAAAAAAAAAAAGTTTGTTACCTTTCCCACATTTTGGTCTCCCATCAGCACAACTCCCACTCTTCCTACCTGCCAATTTGGCCCCCTTCTTGTGGCTGTTCTTAGGGATGGTCACCACAAGCTCTTGTTCCTCTTGTGGCATTGATGCCACTTTCTGTAGGAGAATTTTTTCCAACGTTTGTGCCATCAGGACAATATCATCAGTGGGCTACAGGAAACAGAAAGGTTCAAAATGCCAGCAGAAACAAACCATTTTTGTGAGAACCCCTAGCCCTAGGCATCATCACTACCACCCCCTTAGACAACTTTGTCGTTAAGTTCCTGCACTGGGTCACTTAATTCCCATTTTCTCTCATAACTGTGTCCCTCAAAATACAACAAAAATTTCAGAATATTGAGAGCTGACCAAGAAAACAGATCACACTCTACTCAGGTCTCTGGAAATTTCTAAGGAAAAGGACCCCCATCCACAATGAAGTCTTCTACTTAAATAAGCTTTTAACACTGGATCTCTTAAGCCACATCACTGTATTCAGTGGTACTACCCTTTGGAGGAGCTCAGGTTTTCTAGATCCTGACTAATCTTGAGAACACCTTTACAAGTAAAATACAAAACTTCATGTGGACAGGACATGCAGCAATAACAGAAGCACTGTCTTTCCCCATCTGCTAGTAAATTCACACAAAAAAACTCACCTTGTTGTAGATATAACAATTGGTAAACATGGTATTAAAATCCTGCATACACTCTGAGGCAGCCCAATAATAGTTGTTTTCAAGTCTTCTCTTAATAGTACCCATATCCATAGGCTGTTTTATAATTTTGTGGTAATCCTAAAAACAGAAAGAAACACTAGGTCAGAACTACTGAAAAATATCTCTTCTACAGAAAACTACTGACCCCCACATATACACACACACCCACACACACCCTCTGAGTGAACTGAACTGAACTGCGGCCCCAATTCAAAACAAAACAAAAAACAAAAAACGGAATAGGACTTTCAACACCCACTGGAGATCCTACTGCCTTTCTCTAAACCACCCACCTCCCACCCACTCTGGAAGGTTCCCATCCTGTGACATTACCTCTGGGGCTGGCTATCCATGGGCTGCATGAGGGAAAGGAAGAAGCTAAGAATTTTGGCCACCGTGGTCCTCTCCCAACCTGGGGTGGGAATCTGTAAAATGGAGCCAGGGCACAAAAGTTAAGGAAGGACACATGGAGGGTGCAATGAGATGCCAAGATAGCAAGCGGTCAGATCAATCACAAAGGACCAAGAATCCAGAAATCTGGTGGCTATCTGCTCTTCAATAGAGATGGGAATTCCTAGGGGCCGCAGCACCTGTACTAGGCAGCCTACCTCTCCACTCACACGTCCTCGCTCATTCCCATCCATTCCTTCCCCACTCCGATCTCTCTACTCACCGGCAGACCCAGTTTGACTGCATCCACAGGCTGCCGGAAGGGCCATGCAAACTGATGTTTCCACAGCGCCTTCATCACCACCTTGTGCAGATATTGCAGCTGGTTGGTAACTCGTCCTGGCTTTTTGGGATTAGACACCTCGGGGGGTGGTGGGTTGGCAGGGGTCAGTTGTAAAGCTGGCACTGAAGCCATTGTGGGGCTCTCAAATCCCTCATACAACAGAGAGGGTTTTCGAATCCTTTTTCCTGGTGCTGCTGCCTCTGGGCCCAGTCCCAGTAACCCTGCATTCCCCTCCCCAGGAAGCCTGTGGAGATGGGAAACAAAATTAGATGTGGTAAGATTACAGAAATCAGGAGTGCAATTTACACTATATACCCAATAAATCCAGGCCTAGAACCTGGTAAAAGGCAATCAAAACTTATCAAGTGATCTTAATTACAATCAGTATCCAGATAATCTGTGAAACTTTTGTTTTTGCCCCCCCCCACCACTCCCCCCGGTTCTACTTTCGATACACATCCATCTAGGTCCCACCTTTTGCAGTCTGATACACTCTATTACTTAATGGTTACTTATAAGACATAACATCTCAGAAATACAGGCTTAAGGGAATGGGACTCAAGCAAAATGGGTGGAGCTGAGAAACTCAGCCCCAACCTTCCTCACTAGGGGCTTGATGGTAGCCATGGTGGTTGAACCTGAGGGAAGCTACTGGAAAAAAAAGGGATCAAAATTGGGAGAATATTTCATAAAATGTTTATGAGACATGTAACAATTCATCTGGGCAGCAGAGACCAGTATTCTCCACAAGCTATGCATAAGTTCAGGTAGAAAATACACCAGAAATCTAACGGAAAACCGTACCGACTTAAAATCACACAAGGGGGCCTTTGTCAGACTTCACAGCTTGGAATAACACAGCTGCCAGCCGCTATAAATTATTCGCAAATTCAGTCTCCTCCTTCCTTCCAAGGGACAGCCGTCACAAAAGTCAAGGTCACCAAATTCCCTCTTATGAGATACCACCTTCCCTATCCCTCTAGCCGAAAAACGTGTGATTTCACTAACAACTCCCACTGTAGCTCAAAGGCCAACGGTGGTTCTCAGGTTTACCTTCTCTCTGGTGCTCCTCAGTACCAGGTGTTCCCCAGAGCCTAAAACTGAAGACACTACACCTCACCTTAATGTTTATACCCGCAGCGCCGGATTAGAGGATCCTTAGCTCCACCCTCCTGCCCGGCAAGAAACTATCAAAAACATCCCCTCCACCCAACAAAACACCTCTTCACCCCAACACAAAACCGATCCACTCACTGAAAGACGAACAGGTTTAATGACCTACTAGACACTGGGAAAATAATCCCCCTGGCCCTACTCTAGGAATCCCCGTTGCTAGTCTTTGAAGGTCTATCACCATGGCAACTCTGTAAGGCATTAAATGGGGCCACGAAGGCCCCCAAAAGGCCAGTGACAAACGGCCACTAGACAGCAAACTCACTACTCCCAAGACCTGCTGTCCCATCACATCCCGCCACGAACAGTAAGAGTGGATCGCGACGGAGTGCAACATATAAACTGGCAACCTGTGTACTCCCTCCACACGCAGCTTCTGGGCCACTACCACCGTTCCAAAACCGTCACTCTAACCCTCCACGAACCGCGAGCGCCAACTGTCGCGCCACAAAATAGCAATGTGCCCGTGTCCTTTCCGTAGTCCCTCCGAACCCGACGTTCCATACCCCACACCGTGCCGCAGCCCCCCAACGTCCCCTTCCCACATGCGCCTCGCAAGGACGTACTTGCGGGGAGTCACGTTTTGCAGCATCTTGACCGCGGGGAACCGGCGCTGCCCTCAGCCGCGGAAAGCCCAGGTGGCCTCGGTTCCCCTTACCGTCCGGTCCAGCATAACACGGTAAAGGGGGGTGGGGTGGGCCGGCACGAAAGCAGTCTTCTCCAGTGCTTCTCGGAAAGCTCCCGGCAGCTTGGCGCGCTCCGTAGGAGGCGGACAGCAAGAAAATGGCGGCGGCCTCAGTTGAGGCGGTCGAGCGCGGGGGTAACGGACTCCTCAAACCATAAGACGGTCCCAGATTTCAGACACCATCGTCAATGTTGCCCTCTGTTGATCCGCAAGCATTCCCTCTTCCTGCTGGGACCGCCCGGGTCGGACAAGATCCCGTTTCAGTCTCGGATGGAGGCGGATGAACACGAAAAGTGGCTTAAGGAGCCGCCGCCTCCATCTTTGAAATCCTCTCGAGGGCGGAGTAGAGGGGGTGGACAGACTCCGAGGATTGGGCGGGGCCGAAAAAGGGGAGCCTCGGGGGCTTCTATGTGGTCTGTACTGTCCGCCGGGACCGATCATAGGCCGAGACGCAGGCCATATCCAAGCGGATGGACGTGGATTGCAACAGCGGCCGCCGGCGACTCAAAGGCTCTCTACCAGCAGGGAGAATCCTCCAGGCCGTTCTAGAGGTTGCTCCGCTCCAGCGCGAAATGGCGCCGCCGAGCCCCGCGCCAGCCCTTTATATATAGGCAGGGGGGCGGAGCCTCGCCGCTCATGCGCGCCACCGTGCTCGAGATTTCCCCCACCCCCTCCGCGCGCGCACGCTCGCTCACGCGCGTGAAGCAGCACAGTCGAAGGGGGAGGAAAACCTCTCCGCGGGAGCGTTTCCTATTGGTCGGCCGAAACAATGACGTCATAAACCTCATTTCCAAGGCGTCGGTCACCAGGCAGAAGACTGCCGCATAGACCCATAGGGAAGCGGCCACCCGCCACATCTCTGAGCCAATTGGCTGCGCGGTGGTACGGAGACTCCAGGGAAAAAGGGAGGTTGGCAAGGGTGCAGCACTCTCTCCCGCCTCCTCTTCTAACAAAGTCTTCCCAAGCGTCCAAGCCGGGTGCCACTGGCGACTGCCAAGCTCGGGCAGGTCGTAGCATTCGCTGCTCCTCCATTGGCCAGACCGGCAGAACTGGAGGAGGCCGCGTGGGCGTTGCCAGCCTGGGCCCGCCAGGGTGTGGCTGCAGGACGCCAGACGGGTTGTTGTTCTCAGCAGGAAGGCGGCTGCAGTGAAGAATCTGAAAGCAAGAAGACGCCATCTTAGAAGCAGCGGCCTGTAATTCTGGCAAAACAGCTAAGGGCTCCCGAACGTAGCAAAACAGGGAATCTAACATTCCTATGCTCCACAATTAAAAATAGAGGCTTGCAGGTGTCTTAAGATCCTCCACGTCCTTCCCCAGGCCAATCGAAAGACAAAGACGAAACACACAAAAGAACCTACAATCTGTTGGAACTCCCACCAAAGGATTATCAACAAGGCAATCAAACCTAGAATACATTCCAACACTTGTATCCTAAGCACCTCTCCAATCCCTCCCCACTCATACCTTCAATTACCAATTACCGGGCTCGACAAAACCTTGGCAGCCGTGAAGTGGGAGCAAAAAAAATCTCCAAACACTCTTAATACTCTATAAAATGAAACCCACCTCCTTCCCAAAGTTCATTCCGGTGTCTGGCTCAGAGCGGAAAAAAACAAGTCCTGCGAGGGGCGAATCAGGGTGAACACCCTCCCCCTCCTGGCGAGTTCAGACTTTTCCCCACGCTCTCCGCCCTCCCCCAATCCCGAGGGCAGGCCTGCACCGCTCCCCCCGCAACAAGGGTCCCTCCGCCGAGGGGGCGGGAAAGGCCCCCCCCCCACCAGAGTCCGGAGTCCTCCCCACGGAGCGGCTGGTCCGTCGGTCAGCGCCAGGGAGGAGGGCAAGCGGAGGAGGCGGCGGCTGCGGCTCAGACTAGCCCTCCTCCTCCTCCCCTCCCCCCGGGCTGTCCGCCTCCGAGGAGGGGCAGGAGCCATTTTGGGAGCTGTTTCGCCCCCTCCCCCAACCCACTCATCTCTGTCTTCTCCAGTCAAAGGTTATCAGAATAGGCTTTGATTACATCTGAATAAAGAGCTAGAGCACATCAAGGTCAGGATTTCTAACGCCCGGGGTTCCCCCCGGTCCCATCACCTTACCGGCAAGTTAAGAGAATTTACCCCACCTGGGCTTTAGCGAGAGGTCTCTTCCCCATTTCCCCCTTTCTGGAAACCAAGAAGGAACACAAGACTATGCTGAGGAAATAAATGCAAGTCAACGGATACAAGACCGCCCCCGCCCCACTTTGGAAGGGCTCGTGAGGGTCCATGAGCTCCAACCACGTCACCCTTCCAACTTCGCAGTAGCTCTTGGGCCTTAACCTTAGTTACTGAGTCTAAAATGGCCGTCAATCTCCCGTCTTCTCGACAACCCGAGTCGGCAAACCCTGCGGGGTAAGGATGCACGGGGAAATCAGTCTCTCCCCCTTCCTCCCCCCAACCCATCTCCTGGCAGAGATCAGGCCTCGGCCCCAAAGTACAAGAGGGTCCGACCGGGTGGCTGCCGCAGAGAAGGCAATGACACAGCAACTTTGCAGAGGCCTTCTCCCCTCCCCCCACTCCCCTCCCCCTGGTGGCCCGGCCTCCCAAATCTGATTTTCTCCACCCAGGGCCTTGCAGGCCTGCACAAAGGGCCCACCAGGAGGCCAGCCAGAGGAGAAAAGCTTAATCAGGGCGACAAAATACCCGGCCTTAGAAAGCGAAAGGGCAGCCAGACATTACTCTGGCATATTTCCCTGCATTCCGGAAAATCACTGCTCCCGCTCCCTCCCAATCCTCCCTTCCCCCACATGAGTCATAGGGGAGGCTATAGCTAGTCAGTAATTTGGAAAAGTAACTCTTCCCTCCTTTCCGTTCCCTCCCCCGCAGTACACAAGGAGAGAACTGTTCAGGAATGGGGGAGGGGACGAACCAGGCAAAAGTGACACCCAGGAGAAACCCGAAACATGGTGAGCTGAAAAATCATTCCAGGTTCTAAGCTTCACTCCCTCCTGTCTCATACCACGCTTTATACCATCCTCCCAGCACACACCTTGGGCCTGGTTTCTGCTCCCAAGCGGACCCCAAGCTTTCAGTCTGTAAGCCCTCCCTAGCCTGGGATAGACACATGCTCAACTAAAACCCCACAGGAGCAACAAAGGTTTGTGCAGAAGGGTTCGTAGGCCGTGTCCACGTGAATGCACACAAATTCGGTAAGCGACTCGAGGCATATTCTCCAGTACGCCATGTGATTAACTGCGAGTTTCCTACCGCTGACACAAAGGAAGCTCAGAAATGCTCCAAGAGTCTCTGGGGAGAAAGGGAGTGGGCACCCGGAAATAATTTCAGTTCACCACCCGGGTTGCCCATTCTAAACATTCACGTCCATGAGTACCAACTACGGTCACCACTTTCACTCCTCAGCCCACTGTGTCACCCCTCCCTCCGACCGCCAAAAGGGAACCTCCTCACCTGGCTCCGGGCTCCTGAACCCCCAGGGGACGATGGAATGGGGGGGGGGACACAGCGCCCCAAGCCCTTTTGCCCTCCAATTGGTATGGAGGCAAGAGGTTGGCCATTCCCCTCCCCCATCAGAGGAGCCCTCTCCCGCTCGCCCCCCTCGACGCTCCCATTGGCTGTAAACTGAAGGACGAGCCTTTCCACCCTCAAAATTATTTTCTGAACCCCAAGAATCTCCTCGGGCTCCCCACCATTGGTTAAGCACTTCAACGAGGGTCAACATCCCCGTTCCCCCCAAGGGCCCCTTCTCACCTGGATCCAGGAACCTTCCAAGGGGGCTCCAATGTTCCCCTCAGCTTGGTGCGGGGGGAGGATGTAATCCGGGGTGTCACCCTCCCCCACCCCGGAAACTGAAACTGTTGGGGGAGGGGGCATAGCCCCCAGCCCCTCCCTTCAAGACTGAGCTGGGGGATGGGGAAGCCATCGGGGCCGCGCGGCCACGTAAGCAACACCCAGATTGGCTGACGTGGTCACGTGCCACTGCCCTATCTTCCTCCCCCAACTCCCCCCCACCGCGGGGACGAGTTTTCCGAAGGTTCCTGGGGGTCGCAAAAAGGGCCAAGGGGGTCGCATGGCCCAGGCCTATTTCCAGAGACCCAGAACACCCTAATGCCATTGCTTCTCCATATCCCCGCCTTCCTATCCCACTGTTTTCAACCCTGTCCCCCCCACTCGCCTCTCCGTACGGGTTCAGCATGGCTGCCGCAGCACAGGAACGCGCACTGCGCAGGCGCAAGGCTGCGACCGGACGGGGGAGGGGTAAGGAGCACCAAAGGCCGCGGGGAGAACAGCAGTGCGCAAGCGTCCGGGTCCTCCCCGCAGCTCCCGCGGCGGGGCTCCGAGTGCGCGCAGTGGGTGGGGCGGAAGCGGGCGCGGTGCGCAGACCTCCTGCTCTGCAGCCCCTCCCTCACCGTCCGCGGTTTCTCGGAGCGGCCCACGGTGGCTTGACTTGGTTCTTTTTCCACCGGTGTAGGGGGTAGCTTGGCACGTCCTGGCCGGGAGTCTCGCGGAAACGCGCGCCGCCGAGCTGTTGTCACTGAAGGAAAATGGGGCAAGAACCTGGAAATGAGAGGGTTTGTAGGGTGGGGCCCCTCCGCCGGTGCTGTATGGTTCAGCCCCGGGAGAGGGTGTTTTTCACCCTCTCGGTGGCTACAGCGGGGAGATGAGGTGCGGACGGTAGATGCGGTCGTTTTGTTCAGCATCTTTGGTAGGCATTTTAATGACCTGTCGTTTCCCCTGAACCTACCTAAGCTACGTTACTTGAGGGCTGCCAATCTCTGGACTCTTCTGCCTCCTACAAAATTTACCAGCCTTTTCTGATAACTTTTATTTCTTTACTGATCTTGTGCTCAAGCATTTGAGTTAAAACTCGTCGACTTTTGCCTTAGGGAAATCAATCTTGAATCAATCCCATAAAAATCTGGGGATGTAACGGTGATTCAGTTGCCACCTAAAGCAGAGCTTTTGTTCATAGCCAATAATCCCTCCCTGGACTCTCATCTCAGAGCAGGGTCCAGATTTTCGCTGTAGGCCATAACCCCCATTCCCCACTAACAGAACAGAGATGTCAACTTGCAGGAGAACTCAAAATTTTTCATCTCCCTTCTATAAACTGGGCAATGCCTGTAACCTTTTACTGTTGTACTGTAAGTCCTTTCTTCGGTTTAAGAAAATTACTTTTTTTTGGTCCTGGCGAACCTTACCCATTACTCCAAAGCTGTCCTCCATTTTTTGCCCATTGGCATTTTTAACATCCCTTCTGCTGGTTTCCCAGCCCCTCAAACAGGAAAGAAAACAACCTTCTCAATATTCTGTCCCCATGTAGACTCTTTTCACCTCTCAGCTACCTTGTACTATCAAGACCTGAAATTATCATAAATTTTCCTCTCTCAGCCCCATCCTCACTTGTCAGCCCATTTCTTACATTACTGAAACTGTTCTGGCAGATGTCACTAGGGACCTCCTAATTGGCAAAGTCAGGAAGCACTTTACAGTTCTCACCTTATTTGACCTCTCTGAAGCATTTGACATTTGATCGTGTTTCCTTCCTGAAATTCTCTACACTCTTGATTTCTGTGACCAGACTCACCTGTTTCTTCTTGTCCAACTGTTCTTCTCCAGTCTCTTTCCTGGACTTCTTTATTCTCTTTCTATGAGTTGTCAATGTTGCCAGGATTTTGCCTCAGTTTGCTTCTAGTTCTGTTCATCTTTAAGTAATGACTTAGTGGCTCAAAGCCTCAAATCTGTGTCTTTGGTTCAAATGACTCCTGAGCTGGTCTTGCTACTAAATATTACAGTTTAGACAACCCTCCAAACACTACATATTCAAAATTGATGCCATCTGTATGCATGTTAGACCTGCTCCTTCTATATTCATATTGCTGGCTCATAGAAGCTTTTCAGTTGCAAAGCCTGGAATCTGGGATCCCATTCTTGATTTTTTTTCTCATATGTTATATACACTTATTTTGCCTCTGAAATAGCCTTTGAATCACACTCTGTCCTAGTGCTGTCACCTGATTTACATCAACAGCATCCTGATAGTCCTATCTCTAAAGCTGCAGTCCAACACAGCCACTGGCCACATGTGGCTATATAAATTACATTAAATACAATTTCAAATTTAGTTTCTCAGTCGCACTAGCCACACTTGTTTCTTTTTGTTGTTGTTATAGTTCTTAATTAGCCACATTTCAAGTTCTCATTGGACAGCACAAATTATAGAACATTTCCATCAATGCAGAAAGTTCTGTTGAACAGTGCTGCTCTAGATTTTTCTCTCTGCCTCTGTGTCAGTACTTCCAGGAGTGAACTTCCCAAGTACAACTCTGGTCATATGCTACTGTTTAAACCCTATATTAATTTCACACTGCCTGTGTGATGAAGTCCAAATTCCTAGGCTTGCCGGAAAGGTATGCCTACCTCTCCAGCCCTGTGTCAAGCCACTTCCTCCTACGCCCTATACACCGGCTGTAATGAACTATTACTTAGACAAACCGTTTTGTTTTATGTCTCTCTGTTTTACACACACTGCTCTCTTACATGGAGTAGGCTTTTCCTGAATTCACCTAATCCCCAAACCATCATCTGAAAAGCCTCCTCTTGCTCCCAAAGTCAGCTGACCCCGCATTCCCTGGTGTACACTCCTCTTATGATTGTGCCTTTCACAGTGAATGGCATTTATGTAGTCGCATGTTTCTTTCCCTTATTAGACTTTGACCTTGAGAAGAGGGTTTTTTTTAATATAATTTATTTTATTATCATTAATTTACAATTACATGTGCAATATTACGATTATTAAACTACCCCTTCATCGAGAAGAGGGTTTTATTTTACACTTAAGTATATATATATATTCCCAAATACCTGACCAACGTGAGGTATTCACAAAGGGAGCAAATGTTGAAGGAAATTGATGCTTAAGTATGTGACTGAGGTAAGATTGTATTGTATATGTTTCTGGGGGCACCATGCAAAGTATTGGGGGAAATAATCATAGTAAGATGTAATCACCTCTGGTCAAGTACATATTTGAGACATTGGAATGGTGTGAGGAAAGACAGAAGCAGAATAACACAGGTCATTTTCACAGAGACAGTGCAGTCCAATAAACTATTCTTATATAACTAGAGAGGCAGAGAGAAGACTGGCAAGTACATTTATTTGAAACAATATTGTGAAGGATTTCCACTGCCATTAAGTTTGGACCCAGTGAGGAGCCATTGAAAGTATTTGATCAGAATTATGTCATTAGATAGGAACTATATCTTCATATCCCCAGTGGCTAGCACTGCACCTGTTAATAAATGCCAAATAAAAATGTTAGGGGTTGGAAGGAGATGAGACTGATGATAGCTAACATTCATCGAGTACTTGAAATGTGTAGGTTCTTTTAAGTGCTTATATGTATTAACTCTTTTCACTCTTATAACCCTATAGATATTACTGTTTTCATTCCCATTTTTCAAGTGAAACAACTGAAGCAAGAGACGTTAGATAATTTACTCATGATCACACTTTTAGTGAGTGACCAAGGCTGTGATATGAACCCAGGTAGTCTGCCGCTGGATGATATGTTATTCTGGTTGCTAGACATAGCAGGTTGTTAAAGATCTAGGATTGAAGTTGAGGAAAAAAGATTAGGAGAAGTAGATTTGAGAGTCATCTTTGAGTTGATGTTTCAGTCAGTCATGCAGGTAGGTGACATTAATAAGGGAGGAAGTTTAAAACAATTTAGTTGTGAGTCAGGGATTGAGCTGTGGGTTAGATCCTCCTACCGGGAGCAAGAATAGGAAGTGGAACCAGTGGAAGAGCATCAGACAAGAAGGAAAAGGAACAACATACGGGGAAGTCAGAACCAGAGAGGGCTCCAGTGAGGACTTCATGTTGGCTGAATGAATGATTGAGCAGGATATTTTTTTATATATATAATTTATTTTGGTATCATTAATCTACAATTACATGTTGAGCAGGATATTTTAAGCTCGTTTATATGATGGGAGTTCTTTGGCAGTTTGGTGAACCCTTTATACTTTTATAGTACAAGTAGTAAATATGTGTATTTACAATTACCAAAATATTTAAAAAGATGATCTCGTAATATGTGTTTCCATATGAATACAATTCCTATGTTTCTTAACAGTGTATTAAATAAAATGACTTATTAGCAGGTCTCACAACTCTTATAACTATAGAGATATTTTGAGATGTCTGTATATATAATAGGAAATATTAATTGATGATTTCTGTTGATGACAACATTACAGGTATTGCTAGTACTACAAAGACTTATTTTCTACATTCATAGACTTAAACTTCAGTTATATGTTACTGAAAATAAAGGTAAATTTTAAAATTCTGTCCAAGTTCATAGACCCCTGAATTTTGTGACATGGATTTCAGATCGAGAAACCCTGTTCTAATTGAATGAGGAAATGAGATCCTACAAATACGTGTGAGAGAATGAAGAAAGGGGAAAAACTTACTGGGTTGGTAATTGGGAGTCATTACTGATAACGGAGAGCAGTTTCTGTAGCTGGGGATAGAATTCAGAGTACCTGAGAAGCCAGGCCAAGTATATGTGGACCAAATATGTGGACAGGAGAGTTATGTTTTTGAGGGGGAAAGTGAGATGCTACCTTTGTAGGAAGACATGTTTGGCAATGGTGTGCACCATGGTTTGGTTTTGAAGAGACTGGAGATGGGTTAGCTAAGCATCTTAGCACACATTCATGCATGAGATGAGAAGGATAAAGTAATTGCTATGTCAGAATTAATTGTGCTTAGAACCCACAGGGTTCATGAACTGGATGAATGATAGACCTTGGACTTTATCTGACACTATAAGTGGTGGTCCATGAGGCTCCACATGGTCGTGCTTCTACCTGACTGTGGCCTCATCTACTGTCCTCTTCTACTCACTAATTATCCTCCAGTCATACTGGTCTATCTTCACTTCCTTGAAGGAGCCAGCCTTTTTTTTGCCTGTCTTTGGGCTGTAATGCTGAAATGCTGTTCCCTCTATTGGAGCATTCTTCTCACTCTGCCTGGCTAACTCCTACTTCAGATCCCATCTCAATATCAGAAGGTTCCCCACTCCAGTTAGTCTCTATTGAGATTTCAGTTCTTTTCCATCACAGTACCTTTTATAATTTGCTTTTATAGGTTTGTGCTTGTTTAATGTTTGTTTATTCTCATTATAAGTTTGATAATGGTAGGTATTTGGTAGGTAGCATACTTATAGCATGTAGAGGGTGGTCAATAAATACTTAATAAGTGAATGACTCTCTTTGAGCTACAGTTTCTTTTTATATAATGGGAAACAATTTCCGGCCTTGGAGACTAGTTGAGGGGATTGCCACACCCTAATAATGTAGCTAAAAGGGAAGGATGAGTATGGATATGAAGAGAGATACTGAGCCAGGAGTGAGGGTAAATGTGGGGGCTGGATGACTAGGTTTGCTGACTGAAGTACAAAGGGAGTAGGAAGAACATGGCTGTTGACAAGGAGTTGGGAAGGACCTCGCTTGGAGTGGGAGAAATGGTGGGATACACAGGGGAAGGCAGTGGGGGTGAAGGTATTCTTATAGCATCCCACAGACATGTATGGTAAGATTTACTGTTGAAATATCTGTTGGAAGGGACAGTCTGTCATTCACCTAGTGCCTAAAGGCTCTTCCATGCTCAGGTTTCAACACCTTCAGTAACAGCCCATTTACTGAGAAAATAAAAAAAGAATAGGACATGATCCCTTAAGGATCTTGTAGTGGAGGTGAGCTAATTGTGAGGCAAACATACAAATAGAAAATAATATAATTAAAATGATGGTAATGACAGGCAACACAGGTAACTCTGGTAACATAACTGAAGAGAGCTACCTATCTCCACTCAGGGTTCCAAGGCGTCCTAGGGGAGGTGAGATTTTGCCTCAAAGGACAAACAGAAGTAGGTTAAGTAGAGTCCAGATCATTAAGGATTATACCAAGAAAAGCAGATTTCAGAGAACCTTGAAGGTTATCATATGAAACTATAATGTGATCAAATATGCATAATAAGGTCCCTTTAGCAGCACTGAAAAGAGGAAGATTGGAGAAAGATCAAGTATAAGAAAGTTGCAGTAATCCAGGAAAAAACAAGCATACCAGTGAAGGTCTGAACCATTGGGAATAGAAAGAAAAGAGAAGACAGATTCAAGAAATACTAAGGAAGTAGAATTGAGAGGACTTGGTAAACAATTGGATAAGAAGATCTGAGGAAGATGAAGTCCAGGTTGACTCCCACATTTGTAGCTCAGCTAATTGATGGGAATTGTTTATTGAGATCTCGAATACAGGAATTCAAACAAAAAGGTGATGAATCTAGCTTTGTAAGTTTTGAAATAGAGGTGCATTCAGTAGCAATTCCTAGACTTAATTTGCCTAATTAAAATTCATTATTGAATCATCAACAGGGCTTATGAGACATAATGTGAAATAGAAAACTCACCAGTTTTTAAAAATAAAGGCACATTCTGTAAACCGTAAGATGCTGCTTTCATTTAAAGTTTTTTTCTCTTAGACATATTTTTTCAGGTAATTGGAAAATGAACACAGATTGGCTTAAATGAAGTTAAGTAATTTTTCATTTTTTTGGTTGTGGTGATAGTATTGTATTACGTAAAGTGAAAAGTTATTAGCTACCTTAGATAACCTTAGATATATTTCCTGGTGAAATACAATGACAGAATTTGTTTAAAATACTCCAGCAACAACAACAAAAAAAGAAAGTGTGTGGAGCAGGAAAATAGATAAAACAAGAATGGAAGACTTAGAATGTTGAAAATTGAAACTCATGAGAGTACATGGGTTTTTTTTTAGATTCTTCTCTTTTGTGTTTGAAATTTTTCATAGTAAAATGTGTTTAACTTACTTTAGTCATAGATTCAAAGGAAATCAGTGAAATATAAATATTTTTTATTAATCAACACTGAATCATATAAGTATATTCTGAGATTGTGGCAAGACTTATGGCAGAGCAGAGATCATCAGGTAAATGCCATGTTGCACAGTTAGTTGGGAAACACTGAGCAGTAATGCACAGATTTAACCTCCTGTGTATGCCTCAGATGATCTCATGCGATTGTGTGGGATGCCATATATTGTAGGTGGTTGTCTGGTTTGCAATGATTCTCCCTTCTGTCTGCAATAGCTCTCATACATAGAGGTGATGTTGTGCCTGGCCACAGCTAATTGATCCAGAGGTACACACCCACTACAAGCTGAGCCAGTCAGATGGTCTCTCCCAGCAATGTGAAACTTGAAAGACAGAGTCTGGGGGACTTTGAAGATGAAACAATATGGCAACTGAACCCTTGCAGCTAAGGGCCCTGAGCTACCCTTCGGAGGCCAGCTTATTTCACTCAAATTTTGATTTCATGAGCTGGCTCAGTATCCTTCCAATAAATCACCACTTTAAAAGTTAAGTGAGCCAGAATTGGTTTCTATTGCTTACTACCTGAATATCCTTATTAGATAGAGTAAATTATATAATAAAAATTATTAGGTAAATGTGTTTGGTGTTTTATTACATCTGTGTTGAAATAAATTAAAAAAATATTGCTACTATCAAGTTTACATTTTAAATAATTTCTTGAGGGACACTTTTGTGGGGAATACAGTTTGAAAATTGCTGTCATGCAACATCCAAGTGGAGATGCCTAAAGGCAGTTGACCATATGGATGGTGTGGATTTCAGCACAAGATCTGAGTTGAAGGAGTGATTTTGGAAAATGTCAGCAAATAATTGGCAACTGAAGGCATGTGAGAGTAAATGCCATCCAGGACAAGTATATAGTGTAAGAGAAAAAGTTGAGGCCAAAGATACAGGAACACCAACACTTTAGGGGTAGCTGAAAGGAGTTCAAGAAGGAGACTGAGAAGAAGATTCCAGAGAAGTGGGAGGGAAAGCTATGAGAGAGTGCCATCAGGGATGTCAAAAAATAGGCCATTTTAGGAAGGAGGGCATGGCCAACAATATCAAATGTGGTGAAGACTACAAAGAATCCATTTGGTTTAGCAACACAAAAATACTGGTGAACAATTTCATTGTTGAAGGTTAAAGATTAAATGGCAAGTATGAAAGTGGAGAGATGGTTCCCATGATATTTTCAGGAACTTTGGCTCTGCCGGGAAAAAGAAATGGGCCAGTATGAGAAAGGAATGGGGGAGCTGAGTGTTAGAAAGCCATAGCCTACTGGATTTACAGGTATTATGCCATTATTTTCAGACATTCATATCTAATGACCAAAATAGTTACTGGGATGCAGAACTGGCTGCGTTGCTCTTCTCACCCACCATTACCACTTTCCCAAACTAACTAAAGAACTGTTTTTGAGATAATCTAATTCGCAGGTTGTTGGAGAATCCTGAGAGGAGGAATGATTGCATGGAGGGAAGGGTAGTTATCAATGTTTGAACTTGTTACTGTTTATTTACACTGGGAGAGAAAGGAGCCAACCACACCTCACCATAGTCTTGATGATGGGTGGTTACATCACTCCTTACCCTGGTCTTGTCTGCACTCTACCTGGTGGAGAACTTGGACCCCTTGTCCTAGTTCCTCCCTCTCAGAGTGGTTGCTGTGTCTGCTGTACCTGTGCCTAGCCCTCCCACTATTTTCCTCCAGACCTCCTAACACACAATCTGTTTTATCTGGGGCATAATGTATTAATTAACCAAGGGGGAATGGAGATTTTCTCAGAGGGTGGGCTTATTTTGGGTCCCCCCATCCCAATTCTGACCACAAACATAGAATAGTATTCAGCAAACTATGGTCTGAGCAAAATCTAGTCCACCATCTGTTTTTATATGACCCAAGAACTAAATGATTTTTGCATTTTTAAATGGTTGAATAAAAACGAAAGAAGACTTATGTTTCGTGACTCATGAAAATTATATGAAATTAAGATTTCAGTGCCCATAAGTAAAAAGGAGGTTAAGAACAAAGCTCCAGGGAACACCAATATTTAATGAGTAACTGAAAGAAAGTAGTCCATGACAGAGACGCCCCAGAACTGGGAGGAAAAGCTGGAAGGGAAAGCTGGGAGGGAACCAGGAGCACAGCCATGTTCTTTCACTAACATGTTGCTTGTAGCTGTTTTTGTGCTGCAGCTGAGTACTTGTTACAGGGATGAGTGGCCAGCAAGCCTGAAATACTATCTAGTCCTTTACAGGAAGTTTGCTAGCCACTGGTTTAGAACTCTTAAGTGGCTGTGAACCATGTATCTCCATACAGTCCTGGTGATATAAACCTTCCTACTTCTTCCCTAAGGACCTGAATTTTTCCACTGCTGGAACTACAGATGGGTTAGTCCACAAAGGGCAGGATACTGGGAAAATGCTGTTTTTTGGAGTATAACACAATGATTTCCAAACCCGACCCCAACCCTGACACTCTGCCCACCCGCAGCACACCACACACACACACATGCACACACACACTGGCGTTTGAGAAGATCATGGAGTTTGGCTATTATTGCTGCTGTTTGTTTTTCAAAAGGGAGTATGGGTTTTGAAAGTCTCAGAAACACTGATAGACCATATCCACATAGATTAATTTCCGAGATTACTTAATTACCACACTAGCTCTTTCCCACTGCCTCTTCCCCCACCCCTTCTGTCTTTCTTTCTCTTCTCTATCAAATCTGCAGCATATACACTGACAGTTTCTTCAGCCCACCACAATCTGGAGTTGACTCCCACTATGAAACTGAAACTGCTCTCAATAAATTTGTCAAACATTTAACAATTACCAAATCTAAGGACCCTTTCCAGTCCTTCCTTGACTCCTGAGCAGCATTTGATAATGCTGACCTTGCCCTTCTTCATGGAACTCCTCTATTTCTCTGAATTGGCTTCTTCCTTGTTCTTCTCTTAGCTCTCTGGATTCTCCTGGTGCACCAGATTCTTACAAATTAGTGAATGGCAGTGTACTGGTTACTCTAGTGTCAGTGGCACGCCCACCCTCTGTACTATGCTCTGGATTGCTCTGCCTAGGAGTGTTCAAGGTGTGTACTTCCCAGCCTTCCTGGCCAGTTGGCTTCCTGTTAGATTCTCTTAATACGAGGCACTGGCAGGAGATCAGAAGGTAGGAGAAATGAGAGAAGCTTCCTGCTTTAGTTTCTAACAGAGTGACAGTTGCTGGTAGATCCCACTGCAGCAAAAATGGGTGATTCTGGACTCCAGCCTCCCGTGCAGAGGAAGAACCTTCTCAGCGATTCAGCCTTGATGGAGATGGCACCTTTTCAGTAGATCCCAGAGCCAACTATGACACTATATCTCCCAGGGAAACAGTAGGTGTAGACATGGATTCTAGCTCAGGGGGCAATAGCAACTTCTGATTCCAGGTATCCCTCTTTACCCATTTGTACCTCCAGCCACTCTCTTTTTTCCTTTTGCACTTTTTGCCCTCTTCACACCTTTGTAACCAATTTTCTGTATTAAACTTTCTCAGTCTGAAATACCTAGGGTGGTTGGTTATATGTTCCTGACTGGGTCCTGGATGATGATTTAAGAGGTTTGAGTTTTGAACCCATGCAGATTATGTCCTTGTGTCACTTCCCGCTGCCTCTGCACAGTCTATTTGGATGATTTCAGCCCCGGCCTCTGCTTCAACATTTGTGCTGATGACTCCCAAACTGAGGAGCCCATACTCAGAAATCTCACACCCCCTGCTTGGCTGTTCCACTGGCCTTCCAGGTTCAACATGTACAACACTGAACTCATTCTCTTCTTCATCAAACCTGCTTCTATGGCATTCATTTGTATTTCAGTTAAGTCCATCACTGACCATCATCCAGCACCCAATCTAGAAGCCTTGGTGTTTTGTTTTCCTTGGCCACCCCCCACATCTAATCAGAAGCCAATCGCTTTAGATTCTACTTCCTAATTATCTCAGTATTCTATTCCTTTTATCTCCTCTGTTCATGATTTAACTCAGGCTCTTATATTTCTCACCTAAATTATTGCTGTATTGCTATAAGAGGGTGATGTGTGTGTGCAACTTTTTATTTCAATTCACTATATTATATACTCTTGACAAGCAGTTTTGCCTCAATTCTTTCACACTCTTTAAGTCCATTGTTTGAAATGCCAGAACAATTTTTCTAAAATGTTGAAGTGATTATGTCAATCCTCAGTTTTAATATCTATGTCATCTGCTAAGTGAAAGGTAAACTTG
>JAVSCE010019272.1:0-26883 GCA_032199065.1 Smutsia gigantea | reverse complement strand
AATAGTCCAGGTGAGATGCAGATTTGGAAAAGGAGAAAATGCCACTTGAGATCTGCTAAAGGTAAGCCACAGTGGAGCTGACGTGTTTCAGCTTGGGGAATTAAGCAGACGGAAGTGTGCCTGGGGCTCCTAGTGTGGAAACAGGTGCCATTTACCAACATGAGAAACAGAAGAGTTGGACTGGGGACCACAGAGAAACAGTATGTTGGGTTTGGGACTTAGTTTTAACAGGAAGACCTACAGAACCACCAGGTAGCTGCTGGACATGAGAAATGTAAAACTCAGAGTTACTGGCATAGACATGGCCACTGAGGCATGGAAATATAAGCAACTAAATGTAGACTCAGAAGAGAAGGGAAAGTGGAAATGGAACCTTGGAGAATGCCAACACTTAGGGATCCAGCATTGAAAAGGAAAACTAGAGAAAGATCAGGAAGGTAAGAGGAAAGCCAGGATGATAAAACGTGAGGAAAAGAGAACAAAGCAGCAAATGCATGAGGGAGGACAGCGGAGATACTCACTGAAAACAAGCACAGAATTTTGCCCTTGGCACCTTTCCTAGCGCCCTGTAACAGTGTGGTAAGTGTGGGAGCCTGCCTGCCACAGGCCAAGGAGTTAATAAGGGGAGGTGAGAAGAAAAGCGCCGACGGCTAAACACCACTAGCCCTGATGGACGACATGGTTATCAACGATTCTGTACCGGCAGGAAAGTTTTATTCAACACTGTGGAGGTGTAAGGTGTGAGAAACAGGAACTCAGATCTGCTGGGCATGATCTTCCTCTCCTGGTGGCAAGGAGATTTCTTAGTTAACACCTGGGTCTCGTGGGACCACTAATCCCGAAACTAGCAGCAGGCATTCAGAAAGGCTAGTTGCCTCTGACAAGTGCTGAAGACAATATATTCACCCACACGTACAACACTCACCTTCCAGTTAGGCTTCTCACCTCAGCTTCTTCTCACACTGGCATCCTGGACTAAGTCCCTAGGATAATGGTAAGCAGCAAGAATCATATTTCCATTCAAAGCATGGTAAAAAGTAAGACAAGAAACTACAGCTCCAAGTACCCGCTGTGACACTGGGAGCCCATAACCTGGCACCATTCAAATAGGAAAAGGCCTTACCAGAAATACCAGCGGATCCCAGAACACTGGGACCAAAGACCTTAATGTCAGCAAACGCTGCCTAACTGCTCTTCTATTTGCTCTTGAAAAACAAAAAGAGAGCTGAAGGAGGAGGTCTTTAATCCCAAAATTATTTTTAATTTCCAATAAACAACACTTGGGAAAACTTTGAGAGCCAATAGGAAAACTAACAGATTTTTTTTAAATGTGTGACTACAGTACTTCCTTCTTTACCCTTGACAAAAAAGCAACCCAGCCCTCAAATGATCATTTTTCTTGGCTTAATTTCTCTATTTTTGTGATACATAATTGGAAACAGACTGCATTTTCCTGGCTTCAGAGAACAGGATCTTCAGGGTTCTAAGAGGTGCCAACTGCAGAACCCCAACCTTAGCAAAATTTCTTTTGCAAATCTCTTGCCTATATACCTACTTGAAATATATATTAATTCCGAAAACACTTGAATCCCTTACTATTACGCAGAAGTGAATTTTCTCCTAACAAACACTCACTATCCTCTCCTAGCCTCCCTACTGGGTTTAGCTAAATGGAAATCTGCTTTGTGTCCAGCTTTCTCCCTTGTGAACATCACCAAAAGGCCTCGGCAGCAAGGTATCTATGTGGGATACTTTCTGGAACCATTTTTAAGAATTCAGTAGAACTGGTTCTACAGGAAACCTCCTTATTAGCCCACACACTGAATGAAATTAAAACCTTGAATATCTTAGAAAGCAGCCACTCTAATAATGAAATAAAGATGCCACAAACAGAAAAAGGCATAAATACAAAAAAAAAATGTGGAATGCATCAAGTAGGTCATCCTTCCCTGGTTCCTGAGTCAAAAACGTGATGCATCGAGGGGCTGGGCAGCAGATGTAATGGGTGAGTACGATGGATTCAAAATAGGATGACAGGTGTTTCTTCACAAAATGGGTTGTTAGCCTAAGTATTTTTTCATGACTGAGATGGTACAATATGAATACATGAGAAGTAACAATCTCTATAAAGATACAAAAATAAGAAAACTAAGGGGAATGTCTGCTCAGAAAGGCTTTGACAAAAAGAGATGGACCAGCAATAGTAAACATGCCCATTTAGAAGATCAGAAACTTCTCCCCCACACATAGGGAAGACCTTACACTGCAGTGATGCAAAATATATGTAATGGGTCAATGGTGCTTTCCCTCGGTGTTGAATTTAATTTGCCAGCCAATTGCAAAGTCTAATACAGCAAAATGAGACATTTATCCTTTATGGACACTCAAAAGAGTATTTTGTGTTTGAGTATGTTTTGTTTGAAAGAAAAAAACAGAGAAAACTCATAACAACACAGGGAATATCACACAAAAGTGCTTACAGTACGTGAACAGCAGGCTTTGAGATTAGAATCTAAGTATTTCACCTCAAATAACCTTCCAAGTATGAAAAGAAAAAGCACATTCTGCTCCAGCAATCATCATACAGTTCATTATGAAATGAAACTTGCAAATAGCCATCAGTGTATTTTTGCATCCAATGACCAATTTCATACTGTCAAAACACATAAATCACTAGTAAGACTAACAAACTTATAAGACCAAAAGGGAATCTTTTCACACGCCAAAGTGATTTAACTATTCACCAAGTTTCCATTAATAAAACACAGTAAAATAAGAATAAAAAAGAAATCCAAAGCTCTGCTGACTGTCCACCTGGGGCACTTGGCATTCCTACCCATCAGTCGTGGTTAGTCATCATGCCTGTAAAACTGCAGACCTTCTCCCAGGGCAATGTGATCAACAGGAAAGCTCAAGGACTAGAATCTGTAAAGACTGTTTTCTAAATATCATTTTTTCAAGGACTAATCAACTTAAATGTGTTTATACAAACGGTCCGTCTGCAATTTCATACAAAACCCTGACCTTCAGCATGTACCAGGGAAATGAATTGCGTGCTTGGAAGGACAGAGGAGCAGGAACTTCTTCCTGCTGCAAACAGCACCCAACTCTGACCCCATTTCCCCAGAATCCAGTGTCCAAGAGGCAGAGAGAATATATGCTTCTGTGTTACAAGATAGAGGTAATATTTTGGACTTAATTCTAAGTTAATCCTGTGGCAACAATTTGACATTAAATCCCCAAAATGGATTTTGCCAGGCTCTCTTCTCACTCAGAGTCCACTTCCCAGACTTGAAGAAGCTTTGGGCACAGACATGACCACCAAACGTTCATCTTTTTATTTCCTATGATTATTTCAAGCAGCAGATAACAGGATGGCCTGAGGGCATGATTCTGGGGCCCCAGTTTCAAGACCTTGAGGAATAATCTTGATTTTAAATATGGTCTCCATCACTTGTAAGAATACCAGTAGTTGTCAGCCTATTAAGTCTTGATGTCTGGCCTGGAAAACTGAAAAATAAAAAATGTAGAATAAGGTCCAAATGAAAGTGGCCTCACGCAAAATTTTTATAAATGTTGCTTCAAACACTCAATATTACACATATCTTGGCTGAGTGATAAAAACCATTACCTTCTGAAAGAAGGAAGAATGCTCAGTAATCTCTGCTAAGTCTTGCACAAGGACTTTGCAAGCCGAGAAAATAAAGCTCCGTGTCAGTTAGCAAACAAATGTGCTATCTCAAAAGGTAGAAAACAAGAAGTCTAGAAATGGACAGAGCCCAGGAAATGGACCCAGATCCTTTCTGTAAGGCCCTTCCAAGCTGTACTGATTTATTTCAGCTTGACTAGAAACCCAACAAATTAACAATAGCCTGTGTTTTATGAAATGCTAGAGAGAGACAATGGCATTACTCCAACTCCAAGGGTTACTCCAAAGATGCAGAACCAGAGAAATTACTGCCACGGATCTTGGAGTAGTGATTTTCTTCCAAAGCTACAAATGCCCTCACTGAAATTGTTAAGGGCTATTTTTCACGAAATGGTAGTTTTTCATATAACCTAGATTCACTACTTTTTATTCCAAACAGTCCATGTTCCTAGAAGTCATGCAAGATCACATTTAAAGACCCCTAAGAACATTTTTCTTACTTGAGTTATGAGAATTTCAAAGAGTAGTTAGCATTTTTTAAAGTTTCAAAATGTAAAAGAAAAATGCTCCAGTGGGCAGACTGAAACAACAATAAAGTAATTTTTAAAATAACTGTTAAGATTTTTAAAAATTATACTGTCCTCATTAACTAATGAACCTGACAATTATAATTAGTTTTTGTCCAACAGCAGTGAAATCAGAAAAAAAAAATACATCTTCAAAACGGATTATCAAGAATGGGGGTAATTCAAAATGACCACAGCAAATTCATCCAGGAAAAATACTGCAGCAATGTTAATAATACTTACCAGCCAATCTCTAAATTGACTGTTCTGTCTGTTAAGCTTGAAATGTAAAGTCAGAACTTTCCACAGATTTATGGTCCCAGGAAATTGGTGATCACTTAGGTACTAAATAAGGCAGATCACCTTCTTAGTACTCAAGGACATTTGAGTCCCCTGGGCGCTTAAGCCCAGATTCTGCCTTCAGAAAAGCAAGAGTCACCTGACTTTTACAAGACAAAACCAAGTTTGCAAGCAAAAGGAAGGATTAATTCCTTTTGATCTTAAAAAGAATGGGACAACACTTTCCTTTACACAAACCAATTTTGCCAATCTATAAAGCATTCCCTGACAAAGCCCTAGGAAGCCTTAAGGCATCTTGGCCCCCGGTTCTCAGGATTGAAAGAGGTCTGTTAAATTGCTAAACTCCAAGACCAGGAACCAAAAGCCTATCAGGGAAGCCGGGTGGGGTGGGGGGATGAGGGTGGGGGGAGGGGGTGATAAATGCTTGCAGAATGAGTAAACTAGATGAGAGCTTGGAAGACTGAATTAAGCCCTAAATAAAATGCTACTACTCTTGAGTGTTAAGTGCAATGCTGAGATTTAGAAAGAAAGGACTAAATTGAAAGTTGTTTTAAAATAGGGTCTTGACTCTAACTTGGTAAATGAAATAAAGTCAAGTCAATACTACCACCTGATACACAAGAAACAAAACTGGCCCACAAAATTGCAGACTAAGATTGAAAACCTTTTTTAAAAGTCAGTCTGACTGTTTTTTCCAAGCATGTTCATTCTTTAATATTGCTTCCATTATATTTACAGGTATGAGTGTCTGTAAAGACATCACACTTCCACTCAACAACCATGACACTTCTGAACTATTAACTATACTAAAATATAAGCCTCTGAAGAATGCCCAATAGAAATGCTGTTACTCGGGATAACAATCCCTTATTGTTTAGCACTCAGAAGATGTTAATGAAAAATAGTAATGACAGGATTGTGAGTGCATCACTATATAAGATGAAATGAGAACAAATTCACTGTTTCCAGTTTTCTACAAGACAAATGAGGATCATTACAAAAAAGGTTCACAATGGATCTCTCTGGATACCCAGTTCTCCTGGACAACCTGAAATATTATTCAAGGTACACAAAATTATTTTACATACACACCTTAAGGAAAACAAACAGATAAAAACTACACGTGTGTATATTTAATATCTGTTCAGCCATCAGAGTTCTTGACATATATCCAACATACAGGTAAGCCCTGTCCTCAAGGTCATTCTTATTGTAATCAGTTAAAACTAAACCCAGTTCCTCATTGTAAACTCAGAAAGCAACCTGGTTATTTTGCTAGATAAAGTGGTAACATTTTCCACTTCTGAAATATATGTTTAATACCCTAAAAACTGGTTTAGGTACCTAATAGACATCAAAGGTGTGCTATGCGCCCCCTATTGGCTAATATTAAAAATAACAATGAATTCCCCAGAGGCTGCCTTTCAAGTGCTGGGGTTCAAAAGCAAGTTGGTGATTTTCATATTTAAAAACATGAACTGGATCAACAGTTGTTAAGCAAAGCTGCCATGTAATGGTCAGATTTCATCAAAACAGGAAAAATTAAAGTTGACAAATGACAAAGACAAACTGAAGGGCTGAAAATATGCTGAAACCTTGAAACACTAAACAATGCAGAATTAAAGCCAAAAGCAGAGAATACCAAGAAACAGAGCAACATCCTTTAACTGACACAATGGCATGAAATCAATTTCATTTTAATAGTCCTTAAGGGGGTAAGAATTATTTCCCTGCCTCCCGTGCCAACCCCAAGCTGTTTCCTAAGGAAGCCAAGTAACACTGACCAACAGTGCCTGAAGAATTAATAAAATAAAGAATAAACACTCAATATTAATACAAATCATAGTTGTATTTACAATTACTTGGGCCCGGTTCCCCAGGAGCTGTAATTTGGCACCCTCATTAAGTACATCAATCACCTAAGTTAATTGCAGACATCTTATTTGTGTTTCAAGAACTGTGTCCCAAGTCACATGGGAAGCGGAACGATGTGTGAAGGCGCGAAGACTCACTGCACGCAAATCTGACGGCACTCGCTGCTCTCTGCAGAGTGCCCACGCTAGCTCTGGAGTCAGAACCAACAGAAAGTTGTGTATGAGCTCGGGCAAGTAACTACCCTCTATATTCTTACCTGTAAAATGGGGCTAATTAATAGTGTTTTTACTAGAGAGTTGGTTTGAAGATTATGTGTCCCTAAGACATTTAGCAGAGTGACTGGCACACCGTTTGGGCTCAGTAAACATTAGGTATTATTATTACTATTATTGCTATTACCGGGGAGAAATCATTGATTTCACACTGTAGGGACTGTTCGCAGCCTTAAGTACCATTTCAGGAAAATTAAAATGTCTTGACATGTGCTTTGCTACCTATAGGGACTTCTCGCCACCCAAACAGCCTGCTTGCTCTCCTTCGAAGGGAGATGGAGGTCAGAGGGCACCCAGTTCCCCACCTCCGTGTACCATCCCTTACTCCCTTTCCGCTCCTCCCTTCACCTCTGGACTCCGGACGCGCAGCGCTAACGCCCGCGCAGCGCTTGCTGGGCACCAGACACGGCTGTAGTACTTTAAAAATACTAAATCATTCAACCCTCACAGCGACCTTGAAAGACCATTACTATTAATTACTCCTATTGCACAGCTAAGGAAATGGGGCGACTTTCTTTTCTCAGCTTTTCTTGTAGACACTAAACCCATTAAGTTCTGCCCTGTCGAGGCAATTCACGCTCGACTGCCTACTCTCTACACTACGTGTTTCTGGAAAGTGGGGCAAATGCCCTAATAAGAGCAAGACTGCACGCAGATTCTTCTAGCAGCAGCCCAAGTCTTCTAAGTTTGTTCTCACCAAATGAACATGCTAAAAGAAGCCTTCAAAATAAACTGGGGGCGCTGGCTGACACGTTAGCGGGGGGCGCGCTGTCTGCGGGGCCGCGGCTGCCGCGCACCCCGAGGGCGCCCGCACTGGGGAGCGCCGCTCGCGCCGACGGGGCCACCGCCGCGGAGTGCAACCCCACCACGACTCTGTCCCCCGGCGCTGTCACGCGCCCGGGGCGCCCGGCGGGGTGCGAAGCTACCGCGCGGAGGAGGCGTGAGGGCCGGCGGCGGAGACGTCTTCCCCAGCCTGCGCATCGCCCCGGGCGCTGCCCACCCGCGCGGCTGCTCCCCACGCGCAGCCGGCCGTGGGTCCCGGCCCCTAGGGGCGTCAACAAGCCCGGGGGTCCGGGCAGCCGGGGCGACCCCGGCCGTGACAGGCACCGCGCAGCCTGCAGAGCCGCGGTCGGGGAGTCCCCGCGCGGGCTGGAGGGCGGCGGGCCCGGGGCGCACGTACCTCGGAGGCGGTGTGTCAGGCGGAGATCCGCCCGCCGCAAGCTGGAGGAAAGCAGAGGAAAGTTTCCCCGCCCAGCGCTCCGGCAGCTGCGGCGCCGCGGCGCAACTACGCCATCCGGACCCGCCGGGGACTTTCACCTCCTGCAGGGCGCTCCGGGGAAAGCGGCCGCGCGCGAGAGCCGCCGACCTCCCTCCTCACTCACTGGGAAGAGGAAAGCGCCGCTCGGCGTCCCCGCACCCCGCGAGTACCCCCATCGGGCCGACCCAGTGCCCTCGCTCTCCCTCGCACACACGCGGGCGGGGACGGGCAGGACGCCACAGCAATCAGCGCGCGGGGGGAAGGGCGCTCCTCCTCCGCGGTCCCCGCCGAGCGCTGCGGGCTGCCCAGAAACGCCTCCTCCGGCCGCCCGCCCCCTCTCTCCTCCCCCTTTTCCTCCCGGGCTGATGGATGAGTCCCGAAAGCTGCGCGAGCCTGCGCTTCCCCTCGGGCGGAGAAGGGAGAGAGAACGAGCCCCGGGAAGGGCCGGGTGGCTGCGCGCCCAGGTTGGGGCGGCGGGTGGGAGTCCCAGTCCTCAGGGCAGAGCGGGGGCCACAGCCGCGTCCTGCAAGGAGTCGCTCCTTCAGATTAGGTCCTTCAAAGTGTCCAGGCTCTCTGGAGGCATCGGGTTTTTATTGGGTTCCCTACGTCTTGGTATAAAACGTACCCTCGTGTTCACTCCCTGGCAAAACGCCCCCAAGCAACATTCATTCTGTCCCTGTTTATTTTTCCCACCTCCCAACCTGCTTGTTATCACAAGATGAGCGGATGGTAGACGCCCCGGGGTCTCTTGACTGCTCTCCGACAGCTGAGAGTGCATTACCAGCCGTTCCTCCTGCTAACTAAATTAATGCAAATACAGGCTTTAGGTCAGCATTACTGGCGTTACCCTAAGGTTGGAGCAATATAAAGGATGATGTCGCAGCAGTGCAACTTCCTGCCGAAATATGCTTGTGAACTGTACTCTGCATGAGTTGATGAATACAGTGATCAGAACCCCTCTTTGTGACTCCTGTTTACACCCCGTTTCTCTATTTAAAGTTCTGTTTAAATGACAGGACACTTTTACCAATAGGCTGATGAAACCACCGTGGCCTGAGAGGTTTCAGAGACCAGACTTCCAGCCTTGCCTCTGCTGTTAGACCAGCTATGGGACCTTGGACAGATGGCTTAAAGTGTCCAATTCTCTGTTTTCTCCTCTGTAAAATGAAGAGCTTGGCCTAGCAGACCTCTTCTAGTTCTAAAGTGCTATGGTCCTAGGCCTTTAATATGCTGGAGAATTGAATGGATAGGTCTCAGATATTATTACAATTGACCCTTGATAGGAACTTATTGGGTCCACTATATGTGGATTTTTTTCAATAAATATATTGGAAAAATCTTTTGGAGATTGACAACAATTTGAAAAAACTCCCAGATGAACGGTGTAGCTTAGAAATATCAAAAAAATTAAGAAAAAAGGGTCTTGAATATTGAATACACAAAATATGTGTAGATACCGGTCTATTTTATCACCACCATAAAAATCAACATTTTAGTAGTTAAGTTTTGGGGGAGCTAAAGTTATATGTGGATTTTCAACTTAGGGGTCCAAATATTATTATTTGGAAAATTACTGCATTTCTCTCCTTTAGAGAAGAGGAAGTATTTCTCATACTTTTTATTATGTACCTTGTACACAAAGAAACCACCCAACCAGAGATACTTTCACAAAGATCAAAATATCTTTGATGACCTGGATTACTGCAAAAATTTCCTCAATGAACCATTCATCCCTTACCAGTATTTATGGAGCATCTACTCAATAAATATTGAGTGAAAGGCTCAAGCTAGACCTTGGAGAAACAGAGGCATAATACCCTGCAAGAACAGTCTAAGGCGAAGTTAGCTTTGATATAGTCTCTCTAAACTGAAGGCCATACATTTCTCATAGTCTCAAATTATATAGTATATAGTATTCCTGCCTCAAATTGTCAAGTTTTAGTTTCAAGTGCAAACATGAACACTTGAACTGGGCATGAATATTTAATCCTACATTTAAATGTATCAATCATGTTAAGGCTTTCGATTTCTAAGTAAAATGTCATGGTAGAAGACAAGAGAGAAAAACCAAGTCCTAGATGAGTTAGGAGTGTCTTGTCTTTAAAGAGTGATGAAGAGACTGGTCACAATGGAGGCAGATTCTCAATAGTTTAACCATCGACGTCTATTGAACAATTACTCTCTGCCAGGCAGAGTCCTAAACATTCTATACATATGAGCACATTGACTTCTCACAGCCCTGTAAGGCTATGTACAAACTGAGGCCTATGTACAAACCTCCGAATGTATTGAGGCCTTACAACTTGCCAAGATAGTATAACTAAGGAGTGAGAGGTCCCGGATTCAAACCCACATCCATCTAACTCTGAGCCTAAGTCTTCATCTAGCCAGGACATACTACCTGAAGAAAGGTTTGAGGGCGTGTTGGTTGGTTGGGATTTTTTTTTTCTTTTTTGCAAAACATCTTTAAAATCAGGGCTATTAAATTAGTTTCAAAGAATGATTTAGAAAAACACAGGAAATTATATCAGTATTTTCAAACAATGTTTACAGAGGTATTTTCTATAAATCTTTATACTAATAATAATATACCATTTGCAAAAATCCACAGACACCTGAAGCATTGAGCAAAGGTTTAAAATAAACATAAATTTGATTCCCCAGCTAAGCTCTAGAAAAAGAGTTCCCCTTCCTTCTATTAATGATAATATTAACTGATTGGGGCTGGGGGGATGTATCCTTTCCTTTCATTGGTTTCTTAGGAATTAGGACTGAATTAAAGTTACAGTATTTGTTACTGTAAGATACAAGCTTCCTTTGGTCCAAGGTGGTGTCTTGATCATTTGTTCCAAATTTTTTCAAAAAGAATTTTAAGCAGAGGAGCGAAATACAGTGGTGCACTTTACCTCAACTTGCATAAAAACGTTTGACAGAAGAGTCTCAGTGATTTACTGAGGCTGTTTTCTCACAAGGAACCACCCCTCCCATAGGTGTGGAACCACTCCTTTGTGATGACTCACATTTAGTGGCATGTCTCCAGATTCTGTTGATTAGCAGACAACTGAACAAATTCATAATAATCTGTTTATGTTCTTGACAGAAGCAAACACCTCAAATTTCTGCAAGACTTATATCATTAGAAAAACATTTGTTTTTTTAACAAGTCCTCATAGAGTACTTAGCACATGCTTTGCACTTCACAAATTCTAACTCATGAAATCCTTATAACAGCTCTATTATCATTTTACAGATAGAAATTTTAAAGATGCACAGAGAGGTTAAGCAACTTGACCAAAGTCACACAACCAGCAAGTGGCAAACCCAGGTCCTCAGGCTACAGAGTTTTCTCTGAACCTCCACTTGTGCTGCTGCAGGTGAAGGTGACCTCCCCTTCCACTCATAAAGCCCTGTTTTTTTTTCTTTTAAGCCTAATTCTTTAAAAGTTTCAAAAGATAAAAACAAAAGTTTGTTTAGGAGAAATATTACCCCACCACCACCACATAAAAACAGATTACTTTTGCCCAAAAGAGAAGGGTGTCTTGCCAATGGGGTTCAGCCCTAGAAAAGTTCACTATGGATTCAGTGTGACCAAAGAAATGACAGTAGAACATTCTTGAGGTGAAAGGGTTATACTCAACTTTATTCCCACAGTGGCAGGTCAATCACTAAAATCCCATCCACTCAGAGTGAGTCTGCTTGCAGCAGGCTGGTCTCTGCCTCTGGGCCTCTCTACCCACACAGCTGTCCTCTGGGCTTCTGTCCTTGGCACTGCCACCACTCCAGGCTCTGCTCTGCTCTGCTCCCCCCACAGCCTTGCAGCCATACCACCGTACAGCCCAGAGTACTGTGCAGAGCTCTTTATATAGAGTCAATAACAACGTATTGCCCACACGTGTGTAGTGAGCCAGCCAACCAGGGCCAGGTGAGAATCCTGGTCCTAGGAACCTTCACTTTATCCACAAAGGGACACTAACTTTAAAGTTTGTCTGAAACAGCCAACATCTTGGAGGCAATTGCATAACTATTCTTAAGAATGTGTGACAGAACATGAACCAAATGTTCCAAAATTGTTGTGACAGGATACTGGTCTACAAACTACAGCATGTATGTGCTCCTATTTTCCGCTCAGTTGACCTATTATTACAGTTTTACTACTTCATTTCTAAAATTCACCCGTAAAGATTCCAATACATACCTGTAGGTGTTTTGTATATCACCATAACCTAAAGCTTCATTTTCTATGTCTATATCCAAGATTAGAATTTGGTTTTTGCAGCTGGCAAATATCAAATTAATGAGGTAAGAATACTATCAGGTGAAACTGCATGCAGAGCAGAACCCAAAGCAGACACCTGGCCAGGCCTGGGGGACTCCTCAGAGAGCCTAGACATAAAAATCCAAAGCAAATTCCCTTACAGTGACCCTGAGTTCCTGCAAACTTGTCATTTCCTGTCCCTGTGCAGGAGCCTCCAGGGGAGGTTTCACAATGCACCTTGAATTCCCCCTCAGTGGGGCTTCGGACAAAGCAGGAAACCTCACACCATTTCAAAGTAACAGCAAAACCCCCAAGCTCTGTATTGGATGCAGCAGAATCTCTGCTCTCCCTGCCTCAGGAACAGGGTTTTTCAAGGAAGACGCCCTGGCCCTCATCACCATAGCCACTCAGAAAAGCCAAAAAGACAGCGGGTGCCCGCGGGACATGTATTAATGTCTGTGAGTGTTACAGTTCACTTTGCAGTCATTTATAAAAGAAATGGTGAAACTACTTCTAAAAACACCCAAATTTTAAAATTAGCAATGCAATTGTTATTGACCATCTGTTATTGTTGTCATTATTACCCTTTATTGAGCACTTACTCTGTGCAAGGCTTTGTTGTAAGTTTAGCCTTATAAAATGTATTTCTTAACACATTTTGAAAATGAGTATTTCCATGTATTTTATTAAATTTCCTTAGGTCACCCACTGTTCTTTTAAATATGATCTAAGGAGAAGTAAAGTTTCTCAACTGAGTGCAAACATATACTTTATAATTCAGTAATAAGTTCAATAAAAATGTGTTTTAATTTTGTATTTTTGTTTTGGTGATAATTTTAAAAAGCAGTATTTTACCCTCTTTATTTGGTGGGATTAATTCATTCTGGGAAGAAGGGATAATTAAAAACCAGCAGACTTTCCTATAATAAAAGACTTTCATTTCTTAAGTCAGAGTTTTTTCAAAGTGGGAAACTTATTCCCAGAGGTTCCTAAGAATTCTTTTCTTTAAAAGGGGTCCTTACATTGTTGACATTTGAGAAATGTGCTATAAAATTTTTTATTAAAATTTCCTTTAAAGTTCCCCCAGTTTACACATACAGTTTATGTTCCCAAAACTAATATTCATCAAAATTTCCTAAGCCATATTAAGAGATGAAAGATACATACAGAGGTGAAAGGAAATGTAACAAAAATATAAGGGACAGAAAAATATATGTTATCTATTAAATGTGAATGTGAGTACTTAAGAATTGAGATGATCCTTGTTCTGAGATGATCAGAGCAAGGTGAGACTGAGCTGAGGATTCACTGGATGCAGAGAATGGAAAGAACATTCTGAACAATGGCAGAGGGATGCTGACATTATAAAGCAGAAGCACCTGAGACTGGCCCCAAGAAAGAAGCTAGAAGAAGAAAAGATTATTCACCTCCCCTAAGAGACTATGAGGATCTCACAATCCTGTTTCCATCAGTCTCCCTAAGAAATGCAAGCCTTCAAAATCATTGCTTGTCACCTAAATTCTTATCACCATATGGCTCTGAACATCCCCTAACTCCATCTGTCTCTTTTTCAAACTTCCAAACCCTTCCAGTTTGCTCTTTGGAATTTATGACAAATTAACAGTAAAATATCTTGTATATTCCACCTCTAGAAAACTCTGGACTCTCCATTCCTTGACTTTCTCCCCTCCAGCAACTCATTCTTCACCCTACCTGGTACCATGATCATGTCCAGTTCATTTTTGTTAGAAATAACTGCTCTAGCACAGTGACCCTCAGATTCTCAAAAGCTTAAGTCTAAGGAACTTTCTGCAGGCTCTCAATTTGTAGGCCTCATGGCAGTTCTCACAGTATGTTTTTCAAGTGGTTTTGCTGGGATTTACTTTGAGAAAATCTTAAAAGAAACCAGTCAGTATGGATAAGAAACATTCAACTTGGTTTCTTTGGGAGTATATTTGGGTTAATGGGTGTATACAGTTATGATGGAGAATTGGTATCAAAGAATGGATTTTTTTCAGGGATATAACTGTCTGACCTGGATAGTTGTCATTCTTCAGGTACTTGGAGGCCTTGTAATAGCTGCTGTTATTGAGTATTTGGATAATATTTTTAAAGGATTTGCAACATCTTTATCCATAATATTATTGACACTGATATCCTACTTTTGGCTACAAGATTTTGTGTCTTTTTCCTTGGAGCCATCCTTGTGGTAACAGCTACTTTCCTATACAGTTATAATCCCAAACCTACAGGCAATCCCACTAAAGCATACCATATACTATCTTTACCTAGTTTTTCACAATGGTGCTCTAGAAATCTCAACATTAATCTTGCACAGAGGACTTCTACAGATTCTAAGAAGATATCATCCTGCTAAATCTGATCATTGTTGAAATGGTCTGAAAATATAAAAGTATAAGGACAAAATATGTGTATATGTAACAAAATACCTATTGCATCTAGAAATCAAAACTTGAAAGTATTTCCAGGGATTAGAATAATTATTGGAGGAAACTTGAAATCCGAATTTAATAAGATTTTACCTTTTTGATTGCTGCAGAAATGTCCTATGCACTCTTTGCAAGACCACATAACAAATGTCAGATAGATTTTGCAAATTAGATCTATTTAATCTTATTAAATGTTTTTTATCTTAGTCTTTCTGTACCAATACATCAAATCACATGAAATATTCAAAGTTCGAAAATTATAATTACCTCTAAAGCTGTGAAGAAAAGAAGTATGATTTGGAAAACATTTGCAGGTATCGGAGATTTTTATATTTATACAAAAGATTACTAAACAAAGGATTGCTAAATGTTCTTTGTTCAACTACATATAAATTGATGAAGCAATGTTCTGAGTTTGATTTGTCAGAGAATAAAATTCATTTTAAATTAAAAAAGAAAAGAAATAACTGCTCCATCCCCCAAATCTTAATTTCATGCATTCCTCTCTGACCACCAATCTCTATTGTTCCAACTTATTATCTCTTGGTTCCAATAATTCTTTGACCCCAAAGACTCTCCCACTTTTTCACCATCCACAACCATGACTGGGCTAACTTTAAGACCACAATCCTCAATGGGCTGTTAGCACTTCTAGATTTTCCTTATCAGCTCCCTCTCTTATTCTCCAAGATGTTTATTTCTTCTCTTTCCTCAAATCTTCAATACCTTCTTCTCCCTACTGGAATTCAACTGATGGCCTTGCTTTTTATTTTACTAAGAATGTTGAAGTCTTCAGAAGAAAATATCCTCACTTTGCCACCACTACATCTGCCAGTTTATCTTTATCTATTCTTCTCTGCCCTGATTTCCCACTTGATACCCAGGATGAATTGGTCCTGTTCCCTCCAGCTGTGCACTGGGTTTCAGTCCTTAGGCTCCTGAAGGACTTTCATCCTACAGTAATTCCTCTTTCACCTGCATCCTCAGATTTCTCTCTCTCTCTCTCTTAGATCATTCCCATCAACTTATAAATGTACTGTAATATTTCTCATTTTAGAAAATCTTGACTCCACATACCCATCTCACTCCCATTTCCCTTCTCCCTTTGTAGTAAACCCCGCAGAAGGCGTATCTACATTTGTGGCTCCACCACTGCCTTTGCAACCACATCCAATCAGACCAAGGTCACCTTGCGGCCAGACCAGCGACCAATTCTCAGTTTTCATCTTATTTAACCACTCAATAGCTCATGACCCAGGAGCTCACTCTGTCCTCCTTGAGGCATTTTATGTGGCTGCAGGGACCCAGAGCCCTGCTGGTTTCCCTCCTACATCTCTGGCTGGTCCTGCTAAGTCACCTCTGCTGGGTTCTCTTCCTGCTCCCAGGATTTAAATGCTGGCTTGTCACAGGGCAGTGTCTTTCATCTCTCCTCTTCTCTACTGAGACTCTCTATCGAGGTGTTATCACCCAGATCCATCTCTTTAAGTTAATCTGCACATTAATGGTTCTCAGAATTTTACCTCCAGCCCAGACTTCTTCCCTGAACTCTAAACTCATGCATTTAGTTGACATCTCCATATCTCTACCTGATTTATTCAATAGGAAAATCAAATGTTACATGTCAGAAACTGAACTCCTGATTCCCACATACACATCTTCCTTTTCCTCATCTCAGTATACAGCTCCATCTTTCATCCAGAAGCTCAGGTCAAAACTTATGGGTCTTCGTTTCTTCCTCCATTTCTCTCACACCCAATAACAAATCCATAAGCCTGTCCTGTTTGCTCTACCTTCAAATTTTCATTTCTCACTATTTCCATGACAGTCAAAATACCGTAATCTCTAATGTATACAATTTTCTTCAACTATACAATTGTGATAGCTCTAGTCTCCTTGCTCTCCACCCAACAACATACACACATGTGCACACACATACTTATTCGATACTTTCTAGGTACAGTTCACATTACTGAATAAACCTGGCCCCTCCATAAAGCAGGCTTCCCATGTAAGTTCACATTAGACTATAAGTGAGGCCAGGGACCATGGCTATCTTAATCAACATTGTATTCCCAGCTTCTAGCAAAATGTCCTATATCTAACAGATGCCCAATAAACATTATCAAGTTAATAGACAAGATATAGATACTCATAGTTGAGAGACTGAGAAAAACAGTGATAGTTTTGTGACAACCATTGAGAGAAGTGCTCCTCTGGAGATTCAGCAAGAGACTGACCCTGGGCTCTGGGTGTTATGCAGGCCAGGACTTGGAGGCAACAGAATATATCTGACCTGGAAGACTTGGCATCAATATGTCCAGGCAGGAAGCAAGTATATATGGTATAAAAAGCATGAATGAAGCTTGACCTGGTAGGCAGAGGTTCTAGCATGAGGAAGGGGCTTCCTGATCTCAGCCAGATCTGTTAACATAGAATAGATAAACCAAGCTCTCAAGTGGGACAAATAATACTGCTGACTAAATTTAGCTGAAAGAAGAGAAAGAATCAGATGCCTCTGAGATTGGAAATAATGTATATGTAATGCCTTAGCATATCACTTAACAATGATATGAATTATATAGGCCAACAGAGATAAAAACCATATCTACACTATTATAATGTTGGAAAATGTGGCCCTCCCTCTTGAAATGCTAAAGGCACTGATGCTAAAGGTGAAAGAAACTGATCTTTCAGGGCTTTTGGCTACTTCCGCAAGCACGAGGGGAGGGAAGGAAGCATTCATTAAGTTAACTTAAGTAGTCTCCTCCCTTTAAGAAGGAACAGCATAATTCCTTCTTTGCCTCTGGTTCCCTATACCACAGTTCCACTAGAATCCCCTTTGGGTTTTCTCTATAGAATGTTAAAACAGATTCAACTCTGTTTTAAAAATCAAGTAAACCAATTGTCCAGACCATGTTTAAAAATCAAAAGCTTCACACGGTTCCATATGGGGTTTTGTTCCTCACTCTTTTTTGCTTCTCTTTCCACCAAATTTTCTCCTGCTTTTCCTTAAATTTCACTAAATTTAAATGCATAAATTTTAACTTTACATTTGCAGAGTTCATGTACATTTGTAAAAATTAACATATAAATTAGTAAATTTTATAAAAATTTTTTCCCTCATATGATTATTTTCCAGTCTTTTATTGTGCCCAATATCTTCTAAACTTCACTGGGTCTCTTTCAACTTTTCAAAATGCAAAGTTTGGAGTGAAGAAAACTTCACTGAGAATACTCAACTTTGCATTTGACCTGAGATAATCTCAGGTCTCATTCTGTTTCATAGAAATCCTTTCAATGTTTTTGTTCCCCTCCACCCCCCAGAGCTAAATGGCATGTATCTTAAAAAAAAAAAAAAAACCGAAACACCAGGCTGAGCCTCCCAAACTGGTTCTTCACATATTTGACTGTTCTTAAATAACTCCAAGTTCAGCTCAGCCGGAATTCTGAGCACCGCCTGAGTGCACTTGTATCCTTGCCTGGTTGCTTTTCTCTTTCCTGTATTTTTTAATAACTGGTATTTCAGCTTATGAGATTCTCTTTCAGAAGAGGATATAAGAGTCTTTTCAATAGAATTCTCCAGCTCCACAGCCTTCAGAGGTCTTGGGCTGTCCACCTGTAGCCCGTCAGGGTTGGCGCAGCCTTGGGGTGCTTACCGGGCAAACAGGCAGCATTGGCACATCGCAGGGGATATACAACTTGACTAGGGAAGAGGCGTATTCGCTGGAAAGCGTAATATGCCTGAACAGCATATTTTTAAAGGCTTTATTATCTTTAGGAAAACCTCGTGAAGAAACACGAGAAAGCATCATGTCCCAAGGGCTTTGATGTGGCACAGTTCTGGTTACAGCATATTTTCTTTGTATATATTGGTTCATTAAACTCAAACCAACCTCATAATTACATGATTGTGACAAGATTAACTGAATGGACAATCCAAAATCCTGAAGGTCAACTGAGGGGCCCTCGATCCAGTAATACTTTTCCTCTGCAGTTATTTTGAGGCTGGCTTGGTGAGAATATGCTGGGCAGCTATACAGAGGATTACTCGTGTTTTGTTCCAAGACCCATTTATTACTACTGTGTGGACTGAAATGAGCACAACTTAACAAACCGAGGCTCAAAGTAGAAGATTGATCTCACCCCCCACAAAAGACCAGATCTTGTTTGTATGAAATGTTCAAAATACAGAAAAATGCAAAGAATTCAACAAACACACATGTGCTGACACCCAGAATTGACAATTGTTAATGTTTTGACAAAGTCCTTCTTTCTATATAAGAAATAAAGCATTACAGATAAAATTAAAGACCCCTTAACCTTCCCCTCAACTACAGTCCAGACTGAGGACTGAGGACCCTCCCAGTCTCTTCAGAGGAAACCACTTTCATGAATTCAGTGTGGATCCTTCCAGTGTGATACTTTTACATGTGCATATATGTGTGTATGACTGTATTAGTATATGTGTGTGTGTGTCTATATAGACACACACACACATATATTAGAGAGCAGTTCTTTATAATATGAATATGTGTCCATTTAAAAATGTTACATAAGTATCATATAATCTACAACTTGTTTTTCATTCATTCTACATTGTGATTTTTACATCCATTTATGTTGTATATGTGGACATAGTTCACTTCCTTAGCTGCCAAATAATATTCCACAGTATTAAGATACCATTTAGATGTATCAGTTCCCTTAAATATAGTCATTGGAACTATTTCTACTTTTTATTATTACAAACAATATTTCAATGAACAAGAGATTCTGTACCTGTCTCCCTGGTCACATGTGCAACAATTTCTCTGGTCTATGACTTATAACTAGAAGTGGAATTGTTAGGTTGAAGAGTAGAAACAATTAAAATTGTATGGGTATAATCACTGTGTACTCCGTAAGGATTGTATTAATGGAATGAGCCACTTTTCTTGTCCACATCCTCACCAATGGTTGATACTGTTGGTTTTTCTGATTTTTTAAATCTGAAGAGTGATTTGCTTTGCCTTGATGCCTAGTAAAGTTGAACATGGTTTCATGTTTGTTAAATACTCATTTTTCTTCCTCTGTAATACACGCTCAAATCCTTGACAGAGGAAATTCTTAAAGGAAAAGGCAATTTCTCAAAAAGCAATCATACTAAAATTCTGACATCTAGGTAGTTAAGGTTTAAACTGGTATCTTAAAATATTTTTTTTCACTTTTGTCCATCACAGGGAACAAGCTGTTTTAATTATTCTTACTACAAATAAAATATGTTTCATAGATATGATAGCAAAACAAATTTCTTCAGTGTTCAACCTGATGTTTTATAAACAATAGGTGCTCAATAAATATGTGGTGAATGAATAAATAAAAGGAATAAGGCTAGAGGTAATTTCAGAAGGAGCATTTTAGAAGTAGTGCTCTGCAAAGATAAAACTATACACTAAAAAAAAGTCTAAAATTGCACATATAATACTTTCTACTAATCATATTATCTCTTATGACTTACATTTATGGTTCCCCTTTCCAGGTTCAAAATCAGATGCTTCTTACGCTAATGCCTTACCCAACGTGACTTTTATCAGGGACTCATCATCAAAGGTCTATACACAAAGCTTCCATGCCCTCTCTCTAATTTATCCTGGCTTTGATTACAAATAAAACAGAGAACATTAACTGAGTATAGTTGTAGCAACCTTGAGTTTTTTAATTGAAAAAGTAACACATATAAGAATTCTTAAAATATTAAGAATTGCTTTGACTCTCCTTGCTCAGTTGACTTCAATTTTATGTGCAGATACTGTAGTAGTTTCTTTTAAGATTCTGAAATATATTTCTAGAGACCAGTCTCCATTCATATTAAGCTTACTTATTTAAACCTAAATTGTCAACTGTTAAATGGGCCATTTCTAAGCTATCATCATTTTAGTAGCAGTAACATTTAGAAGATAGTTCCAGTTCTGGTGTGGTGATTTCCATCCCTGGTGTTCTGCTGTCGCAGTTGGTGGACAGTAACTGAGCCACAATGCTGTGGAATCTGCTGGCTCTTCATCAGATTGCCCAGAGGACATAATTACTGCTTCACGCAGACAGTTTGAAAATAAAGTTCGAGAGGAACAAAAGCTATTTCAGGAGGATTATGGAATTCCAGTGCATCTAAAGGGTGGGGTGGTGATGCGAGTATGGAGTCATGGAGTCACCACGCCTCTTACGGTTAGTGCGACAGCATATGCCATTTATCAGCTGACTGTGGCTTCATTTCCTGCGAAGAGGACCAACTTCACTTTATCATTCCAGCAGTCATTTGGTTCCCGTTCATCTAGCTTCCTGTGGACTAGTGATCTGATAACTACCTGAGTTTTTTGAGGATCAATGTTTATTAACTTGCACTGTCACCAATAAAACAGTCTTTACCATGAAAAAAAAAGTTAACATTTAAAATCTCCAGTAATGAGAATTCAAAATATGCCACCTGTAATTACACTTTTTTCATATAAAATAAAACAGAGGATTCAAGATGGCGTGAGAGGTGACACGGAGAACTCCTCCCAAAACCACAAATAGTACAAAAATGTACTTAATTAATACAACTAACCATAAAACAGAAACAAGAAATAAGGTTGAACTTGACTGCATACAACCTCATGAACAGAGCAGACCTCATGAAAGAGGTTAACATAGGAAAGCCTCAATCCGGTGGGACCCAGGCCCTTCCCCCACCCAAGTTCACCACCGGGAAGAAGAGAAATGGAGCGGGGTAGTAGGTGGAAGCTTGGGACTGTTGAGCGCCTAGCCCTGGAGATCTGCTTTGTGAGCAGAAGCCTATATTGTGTGGTGCTCTGGGCATTGGGGAGCTAGGAAGGGAGGAGTGAGTGGGAGACTGACATTCCACCGTTTGTAGAGGAGGGGATGCGCATCCAGCCGCTCTGTGTCAGAGGAGGGGCGGGCAGTCTGAGAGGCTTCCTAGCAGTGAGAGGGCTGCTGAAGGGGCAGACTTGGCACGGAGCTTGCTTTGCGGGAGAAGGGAGAGCTGGACAGGGTTGTCTGGGCATGCTCAGCCCAGCTGGTTGGGAACTTTGGGGAGCTTGAGGTGCTCCATCCCCCTGGCTGCCTACTCAGCTCTGAGGCTCCCCACTGTGACATGCAGTTGGCTGCACCTACCACCTAGCCTGGCGGCACTGGTTGGCAAACTGGCAGTCACTGTCCTGGCATCAGGCCAGCCAGAGGGAGGTCCCGCCTACAACAGCTAGAGACACAAAGCACAGAGGCTTACACATGTGTGCTTGGCCCACTGGCTCTGACACTGCAGACAGGCACAGTGGACACGAAGCAGGAGACAGATCTTTCCTCCCCCCAGGCACGAGCTCCACTCCTCTACAACCCACAGCCTTACTTTAGGGGCTGAGCACCTCCAGGGACTGGAGTTTCTGCACACTAGTGGTCACCACACAAATATGAAATGTCAAAGGAACATGGTTCAGACCAAAATCTCACAAACCCCAGAAAAAGGGCCAAATGAAACTGAAATCACCAATATTCCTGAAAGAGAGTTCAAAATAAAAATTACAAACATGCTTATGGAGGTACAGGAAAATGTTCAAGAACTCAGGAATGAATTTAAGACAGAGATTCAATCATTAAGAAATTCCATATGTGAAATGAAACATAAAATGGAGGGATTGAAAAGCAGATTAGATGTAGTAGAAGAGACGGTAAATGGAATAGAAATTAGAGAAGAGGAATACAAAGAAGTTGAGACACAGAGAGAAAAAAGAATCTCTAACAATGAAAGAATATTGAGAGAACTGTGTAACCAATACAAACGGAACAATATTCGCATTATAGGGTTCCAGAAGAAGAAGAGAGAGAAAAAGGAATAGAAAGTGTCATTGAGGAGGTGATTGCTGAAAACTTCCCCCATCTGGGGAAGGAGATAGTCTCTCTAGCCATGGAGGTTCACAGATCTCCCAACACAAGGGACCCAAGGAAGACAACATCAAGACATATAATAATTAAAAAGGCAAAGATCAAGGATAAAGACAGACTTTTAAAAGCAGCTAGAGAGAGAAAAAAAGATCACAAAGGAAAACCCATCAGGTTATCATCAGATTTCTTAACAGAAACTTTACACGCCAGAAGGGAGTGCCATGATATATTTAATGCAATGGAAAAGAAGGGCCTTGAACCAAGAATACTCTACCCAGAAAGGTTCTCATTTAAATTTGAAGGAGGGATTAAACAATTTTCAGATAAGCAAAAGCTAAGAGAATTTACATCCCACAACCATCTCTACAGTGCATTCTGGAGGGACTCCTATAGATAGAAGTATTCCTAAGGCTAAATAGATGTCACCCAAGGGCTAGACAAAGAGTACAGAATGTGATTCATAACATACAAAGAATGGATGAGGAAGAAAAAGGAGGGAAAAAAAAGAACCTTTAGGTTGTGTTTGTAATAGGATACAAAGTGACTTAAATTAGACTGTTATCAGTAAAGGAATTACCTTGAACCTTTGGTAACCAAGAATCTGAAACCTGCAATGGCAATAAGTACATAACTGTCGATAATCACCCTAAATGTAAGTGGTCTGAATTCACCAATCAAAAGACATAAGTTACTGAATGGATAAAAAAAACAATACCCATCTATATGCTGCCTACAAGAGACTCACCTAAAACCTAAAGACATACACAGACTGAAAGTAAAGGGATGGAAGAAGATATTTCATGCAACTAATAGTGAGAAAAAAGCAGGAGTTGCAGTACTTGTATCAGACAAAATAGACTTCAAAACAAAGAAAGTCACAAGGGACAAGGAAGAACATTACATAATGATAAAGGGGTCAGTCCAACAAGAGGATATAACTATTAAAATATCTATGCACCCAACACAGGATAATCTACATATGTGAAACAAATACTAACAGAATTAAAGGGGGAAATAGAATGCAATGCATTCATTTTAGGAGACTTCAACACACCACTTACTCCAAAGGACAGATCAACCAGACAGAAAATAAATAAAGAGAGGCACTGAACAACATATTAGAACAGATGGACCTGATGGACATCTAGAGAACACTCCACCCAAAAGCAACAGGATACACATTCTTCCCACGTGCACATGGAACATTTTCAAGAATAGATCATATACTTGGCCACAAAAAGAACCTCAGTAAATTCAAAAAGATTGAAATTGTACCAACCAGCTTCTCGGATCACAAAGGTATGAAACTAGAAATAAATTTCACAAAGAAAATGAAAAAGCCCACAAACACATGGAGGCTTAATAACATGCTCCTAAATAATCAATGGAGCAATGAGCAAATAAAAACAGATATCAGGCAATATATAGAGACAAATGGCAACAATAATTCAACACCACAAAATATGTGGGACACCGTGAAGACCGTGATAAGAGGGAAATATATATTGCAATACAGGCCTACCTCAGGAAAAAAGAACAATCCCAAATGAATAGTCTAAACTCACAATTAATGAAACTAGAAAAGGAAAAACAAATGAGGCCCAAATTCAGTAGAAGGAGGGACATAATAAACATTAAAGCAGAAATAAATAAAATTGAGAAGAATAAAACAATAGAATCAATGAAAGCAGGAGCTTGTTCTTTGAGAAAATAAACAAAATAGATAAACCCCTAGCCAGATTATCAAGAAAAAAGAGAGTCTACACATATAAAAAGAATGAGAAATGAGAAAGGAAAAATCACTACGGACATCACAGAAATACAAAGAATTATGAAGGAATACTATGAAAAATTATATGGTAACAAACTGGATAACCGAGAAGAAATGGACAACTTTCTAGAAAAATACAACCTTCCAAGGCTGACCCAGGAAGAAACAGAAAACCTGAATATACCAATTACCAGCAAAGAAATTGAATTGGTAATCAAAAAACTACCTAAGAACAAAATCCTTGAACCAGATGCTTTCACTTCTGAATTTTATCAAACATTTACTGGAGACCTAATACCATCATCATTAAAGTTTTCCAAAAAGTAGAAGAGGAGGGAATACTCCCAAACTCATTCTACAAGACCAACATCACTCTAATACCAAAACCAGACAAAGACACCACACACACAAAAAATTACAGACCAATATCCTTGATGAACATAGATGCAAAAATACTCAACAAAATATTAGCAAACCGAATTCAAAAATACATTAAGAGGATCATACACCATGATCAAGTGGAATTCATCCCAGGGATGCAAGGATGGTACAACATTCGAAAATCCATCAACATCATCCACCACATCATCAAAAAGAAGGACACAAACAACATGATCATCTCCATAGATGCTGAAAAAGCATTCAACAAAATTGAACATCCATTCATGATAAAAACTCTCAACAAAATGGGTATAGAGGGCAAGTACCTCAACACAATAAACGCCATATATGACAAACCCACAGCGAACATTATACTTAACAGCGAGAAGCTGAAAGCTTTTCACCTAAGATCAGAAACAAGACAGGGATGCCCACTCTTCCCTCTTTCATTCAACATAGTTCTAGTGGTCCTAGCCACAGCAATCAGACAACACAAAGAAATAAAAGGCATCCAGATTGGCAAGGAAGAAGTGAAACTGTCACTGTTTGCAAATGACATGACATTGTAAATAAAAAACCCTAAAGAATCCACTCCAAAACTACTAGATCTAATATCTGAATTCAGCAAAGTTGCAAGATACAAAATTAATACACAGAAATCTGTTGCATTTGTATACACCAATGATGAACTAGCAGAAAGAGAAACCAGGAAAACAATTCCATTTCCAATCGTATCAAAAAGAATAAAATACCTAGGAATAAACCTAACCAAGGAAGTGAAAGACCCATACCCTGAAAACTACAGGACACTCTTAAGAGAAATTGAAAAGGACACTAATAAATGGAAATTCATCCCATGCTCTTGGCTAGGAAGAATTAATATTGCCAAAATGGCTATCCCGCCTAAAGTAATCTACATATTTAATGCAATCCCTATAAAAATACCAACAACATTCTTCAATGAACTAGAGCAAATAGTTCTAAAATTCATATAGAATCACAAAACACCCCGAATAGCCAAAGCTATCCTGAGAATGGAGAATAAAGCAGGGGGAATTACCTTCCCTGACTTCAAGCTCTACTACAAAGCCACAGTAATCAAGACAATTTGGTAGACCAGTGGAACAGAATAGAGAGCCCAGATATAAACCCAATCATATATGGTCAATTAATATATGCTAAAGGAGCCATGGATATACAATGGGGAAATGACAGCCTCTTCAACAGCTGGTGTTGGCAAAACTGGACAGCTACATGTAAGAGAATGAAACTGGATTATTGTCTAACCCCATACACAAAAGTAAACTCAAAATGGATCAAAGACCTGAATGTAAGTCATGAAATGATAAAACTCTTAGAAAAAAACATAGGCAAATATCTCTTGGACATAAACATGATCAACTTCTTCATGAACATATCTCCCCGGGCAAGGGAAACAAAAGCAAAAATGAACACATGGGACTATGTCAAACTAAAAACTTCTGTACAGCAAAGAACACCATCAGTAGAACAAAAAGACATCCTATGATATGGAAGAATATATTCATAAATTACATATCCGATAAGGGGTTGACATCCAAAATATATAAAGAACTCACGCACCTCAACAAACAAAAAGTAAATAAGCGAATTAAAAAATGGGCAGGGGAGCTGAACAGACCCTTCTCCAAAGAAGAAATTTAGATGGCCAACAGGCACATGAATAGATGCTCCACATCACTAATCATCAGAGATGCAAAATAAAACCACAATGAGATATCACCTCACACCAGTGAGGATGGCCAACATCCAAAACACAAACAACAACAAATGTTGGAGAGGATGTGGAGAAAAGGGAACCCTCCTACACTGCTGGTGGAAATGCAAATTAGTTCAACCATTGTGGAAAGCAGTATAGACGTTCCTCAAAAAACTCAAAATAGAAATCCCATTTGACCCAGGAATCCCATTCCTAGGAATTTACCCTAAGAATGCAGCAGCCCAGTTTGAAAGACATATGCACCCCTATGTTGATCACAGCACTATTTACAATAGCCAAGAAATGGAAGCAACCTAAGTGTCTATCAGTAGATGAATGGATCAAGAAGAAGTGGTACGGAACTTCCGGGAAGATGGCGGTGTGAGCAGGGCGGCAGAAATCTCCTCCCAACACTATATTTATCTACGAAAACACAGAAAATACATCTATTCCT